>OFHS01005482.1:0-11707 GCA_900245855.1 Calvadosia cruxmelitensis
TAAGCTATCAACTAGAAAGCCCACAATCCAAAACAATTATCATCGGGTGGGCCGCGCTGAAGGCGCGGTCCACATCACTGACGCAGAGCGATTGCAACATGTTGATTTTTTGTGCACCAGAACGAGGCTAGCTTTGTATTTTTGAAATCAAACGTTTTGAAGACCTTTGAGCCTGGTGTTATACATGAAATGTTTCTAGACG
Source organism: Calvadosia cruxmelitensis (assembly GCA_900245855.1). NCBI lineage: Eukaryota > Metazoa > Cnidaria > Staurozoa > Stauromedusae > Kishinouyeidae > Calvadosia > Calvadosia cruxmelitensis. Next base: position 203 of record OFHS01005482.1, read on the forward strand.
ATTTTCATCGAAGATTAATAAATACGTTGTAGCACATGGATGATTTCTTTTGTTTTGGAAGGTGCTCAATGCTTTTTTCTTATTAGCCTCCTTTACGTGATGGACGCGTTATTGCCAATTGGGATGTTTTCTGATCCACACGTTGTATGCTCATTGTTTACTTGAGGCCAGTTTGTTGTGAATTTTTTGGAAGAAGCGTTTTGTTTTTCTGATTTTGATTACTTGCAAGGTAAGGTTTTAACGGACGAATTTGCTGACACCTGAGAATATTATTCGAATTTGGAGAATGACACCTGTTCTTAAAATCTGAATATAGCAAAGCAGAATGCTGGATGAAAGGGTAACTGTTTATTGAACGTGCTAGAACAGCTATGAGGCATCTAAAGATTGATCGAACAGGTATATATGTAGGCTCTTGTCAACTCCTATCACGTAGCCCTGTTTCTAGCTGCCTGCCTCCGTCAGATCTAAGTTTACTATTGTGCTGGTCCTTTGATGTAAAATGTTGCAGCGATTATGTGAGGTCTGCTGTTTGGTATAGTGCTCTGGTGCTATGGACTTCATTGGAGACCCAATTTATTGCCAAGTTCAAGATGAGAATGTACAACTAGTCCTACTTGGAATCGGATGGCTTTTAGTTGAATATTATATTCAATTAATCCCGATTTCCTTTCCTGTCATATCAATTATTATAAACTTGAAACCCGTGAAAATAAAGTTGAAATTTACAAGGGAACCTTGAACAAGCCTGAATCGCATTCACTTTTCCACTCGCTTTCGGAAGACAGAGGCGGAATATGTTGACAACTCATCCGACTCGACAGCTGTTGTACTAATAAGTCTGCCAACAGAGTGAGTTTGTTTTCTGTGAATCAGACGGCAGCAGTTCTATCTACGCGCAAATGGTTTATCAATCAGGGAAGCGCGACTGTAAAGTTGGCTCCAGTAAATACTTGCGGATGTCAAAGTTTGATGCGTTAATAGGTCAATTTGGGAAAAACGACTGTAATATGTTCATATGTAAAATACATAAGGTAAACCTTAGTTAATTCACTGTCTTTTTCCTCATATGGATAGAAGGAAGATTAAAACGGATCGACTGATAATTATCTAATATTTCGCGGGAAATGATTAGTTTTCCCATGATCATCGAATCGAGCTCTGTAATGTTCTACTGTGGAAATAGAACTCAATTTTCAAGTAAAGAACACTGGTGTTCTCTCGCAGAGATTGAGAAAACATTAAACGGGATACTGAAGGGAGCTTGCGAACATGGCCCCCGTAAAGGGGACTTAATGCTTAGAACTGCGAGCCAAAAGTCCAAGTCCACGGATAATGACTGTAAAAAATCATCCTTGGGAAAATTGTGGGGCGACCCCTTGTTGCCTCAAGGTTAATTACAATAGTGACCCGGGAGTCCATGCCGTGAGGAGATCTCCGTTGTTGCTTGACTCCTCTTTCCTTTCACTGTTTTCAGCTAATTGAACAGGGACGCAGCTGATTTCAGTTTACATTTTCTCCAGGATGGAAGTGTTCGAGATTTGAATTCTATACTCGTCACAGATGAGTCTCTATCGGGAGACGGTTTCCGAAGGGGTTTGTAGATATGCAAATCCAATCTCCGATGAGAAATCAATCATTGAAAACTGGTTAATTCATTTTGTAGATGTGTTGACTGCAAGCAATCGTATCGCGCACATCTAACGGCTGGTTTGTTGTCCCTTTGGAAAATATCCTTTTCTTTCCGGCACCAGTTCATCTACGCATAGAAGAGAAGATATCGGCACTGCTTGAGTCGCAGAATCCTTTCAAGAACAGCTAACATTTTCTCTTCAGAAATGGAAACAGTGAACGTTTCTACTCCAAATGAAACACTTTGCAGTTGTCCCATGGCTACATAATTTACGAATTACGATAGAGGAAATTAATTATGTTCAAGACACGTGGAGGATAGTTCTAGCAAATCCTGAAGGGACAGAAGACGTTTCGCAGGGAATAATATTTCATCCTGCTCAAATTTTTTAGTTTTTCATTTGTTACGAGAGGCGAGAATGGTTCTGAGCGTTGTAGATCTCAATGTACCTACTTTCTTTCTATACGATGTGATTTTTGTTGTAATTAGTGACCTTTGAAAAGTGTTACTTTAAAAGTGATTGTATTACTTTAAAGTGAGTATTGTAGCATGGTATTGCGGAGCTAGGAAAATTATCTTTTGGCGTCCACCGATGATTTCTGCAGGCTTTTTACTGAGCATCCGTTCGTGATGAAAACTTTCTATTTTGCAGTTCAACTCAAGTACGACCTGGATATTATGATGGACGCAAACAGATGCTCAATCATACACGAAATGTCATGGAATCTGTTACTATGGTAACGGAAGCTACAGTCCAGACAAACTGTTAGCGGTTCTGCTGGAGCTAGGTGGAAAACACGCCAAGTTCAGTCCAAGGAAGGAACATTTTCAAGTATGTTGACATATCATGTTAATGCCCGTTTTAATTAGTCGTAACGTGCAACTTGTTAGACGGCGTACTTGTCAAGAATAATTCTCAATTCTAATAATAATTATATTTAGAGTTCAAACTCAATTCAAATTCTATTCGAGTTAGCTCACAGCATGCCGTTTAAATTATCAAAACCTTTTAGAGCGTCAGCCAAGGTAATAAAGGCTTGAAATTCGTTATTTTTGCACGAATGCGGAGCAGATACATTACACAGCGCATGATACCAACATTTTATAGAACCTTTAAAAAAAGTGAAAATGCTTGTATTATCTTAGCAGATATACAGAATAAATGATGATGCTACGAGCACCTGATCGAAAAATCTATGAGCAGAACATCGAAAGAGTGATGTTACCCAGGTTGTTTGTAATTGAATCGAGAATGGTGCCCAAGCAATGATTGAAAAAAGTTAACAGTGGCATTCCAATTCAATGAGAACGTCTTAAAACTGAGATGATTAAGATAGGAGTAAATAGAGTAAATCTCATCTGCAGTGGGATATGGCTTCTGCAATATAAACAGAAACGTGGTCGATATGCTTTCATTCCGATCGCGCAATCATATCCCGCACGATAAATTTTGTATTTCTATCGTGTAACTCAATCCTTAGACGCAACGCAAAACAGGTTTAGTGCGATCATCCACGGTCTCTTTATGCAGTGATATGCAGTGCCGTTTTAAGCGTTGAGAGCGCTTAAAGCACTTTACTCAAGGGAGGCCGAATTTTTAATGATTAAATAACCCGAAACGTACTATTTTTAAAATTATTACCGATTGGCATAACAAAGATTTTGGTTTGCTTACAAACAGAAAATCGGGACAAATTAACTCAGTAGCCTTCTGCAGTTGAATGCACACTGCACTAGATCTCAACATACTGTAAATTTGAATTTTTGAGGCATTCGGAAGGGCCTATCCAGACTGAGGGCCTTAAGCACGTGCTTTGAGTGCCTACTTGTTAAAACGGCCCTGGTGATATGGAGTCGTCTCCAAATACACCACAGGCAAAAATGTGAAATGGCAAAACTATAGTCGACTTTCATAAAGCAGAGTATATATATATATCACTGCAAAAAATCTGGGTCTTATTTTAAGGAAAAAATGACTTATTTCAAGCAATTTTTACCTAAAACAAGTAAAAACGTACTTGTCCTCGCTGTAAGCCATGGATTACTAGACAAGACAAAACTCTAGTACAAAATTTCTTGATTCAAGCCAACTTTTAAGCCAAGCAGATTTTTGGTTTTGAGCACAGAGTGGCTTGAAATAAGTACTGTTTTTCTCAATTTAAGCCAATGTGTGGCTTGAATTAAGAATTATTCTGTTCAAATAAGCCAACATGTGGCTTGATTTAAGAATTAGTTTTCTTTGAACAAGCCAATGCATTCCTGAAACAAGAATAAAAGTTCTTGTTTTAAGCCAATATGTTCTTCTTTCAAGCCATGAACTAGCTTAAATTTGGAAAAAATGCTTCAAATCAAGACGCAACAGCAATAATTATCAAACAGCTGTATAAAGTAGTTTGTAGATTATATTTTCTATAAACAATAACAAGTTCTGCAGAATATAAACACTGCATAAACTGAGGTGAATGTTATAATTCTACGGTAGTAGGCCATTGCCAGTTGCTTATCGAAGCAGTCTGGCTAACAGGAATATCCATTCTGGTACTGCAAGCGTTAATTGCTAGAATTGATCATGCAGAAAGTTCCGCATGAAGTTTTTCAAGGTCTTGGTATTGCTTTGTGTTCCTCTGAAGTCTTCAGCTTTGAAGGGATCACTTTACATGTCACAAAGTTGATAACTGGGCTTCCATCTGTTGATCAAACTTTGCAAAGGGACATCAGCATTTCAATAAATCTGAAATGCAATAACATTACAAATTAGTCAAATCTAACCCTTTAATCTACAACAGGCTAATAAATCAAATCAAAACAACTAGTACTACTTGTTTGTCAACACATTATAAGCAAATCTGATTGACAACAAAATGTATGACTTAATACGTGCTTACATTCAAATCGCGATTTCCGATTCCAAAAAAATTCAAATTAAATTGCAATAAGAATGATTCTCGTTCTTACTTATTTGCTTTGCCAAAGGCAATTACTTTATGTGCAAAACAATTGTTTGCGCTTACATGACCCTATCAGTTGAATAAGTACCGTAAACTCAATCAAAATGATGGTTATGGATTTAAATGCATCATGCATCAGTAGTAGGTTTAAATATCTAAAATGCTAACTTGTAAAAACTATTGTATTTTGTATCTCTTAAATTTTATATTGATATTTCTCTATCAGTTCTTCAAGTAGGTCTAAGCGTATGTACAAAACTCATGTCTAAACTATGAATGACATAAACCGAAACATTATAAGGCGAATGTAGTAGTCTAATACCAGAAAATAGTGGCCTAATATAAGATAGGCGAGCGTAACAAGAGATATCTAACAGGAACGCAAAGTTGTAAAATGTGCGTAGAGAAAAGAATACAATTTAAGGTCTTAGCTACGAAAGAAGATGATGTTTACAAATGGCCTTCACTTCACTAACTTTTTCCAAGAGCAGAGGAATCTTTCCAAGGATAACAGCGTTCTCTTTGCTGAGATGTGTCTCCGACACTTTAGTTTATTGTTACGCCTTTTTCGATAGATAGACTTGTAGGGTTGCAGCGTTCTCGTAAAGGTTAGTAATTCGACAAAACAAATGGCACACAGTTAAACTACAACCCCTTGGCTAAAGATTTGTCGAAGAAAGTTTTGGAATTGTCCACTTCGTTTAATCTAAATTGGCGTTCTCGTAAATCGCGCCGTTTCCCCATTGACTTTGCGTACAAAACTTCGCGGCCGTTGCGCACCCGGTAAACGTTCCAGGAAACCAATGTAAATTCACAGTTCGCATTTACTTACGTACTGGAAACGATTGATGAACACGCGCTTCAACTTTTCGAAGGTCACCTTTTTTTGGACAGCCCTAACCATGATGTAATGTTGGCCAAGTCATTGTTGATTGTAATTGTAGCATTTTTGATTGAATTTGGATGTTTAGGATTAAAAGAATATAGTAATTGTGTATCATCGGCAAATTGAATAGCTGTACAAGATTTGATTACATGAAGGAGATCGTTGACGCATATTAAGAATAGAAGAGGTCCAAGGATGGATCCTTGTTGCACTCCGCAGTGGACCTGGGCAACATCCGATCGCGTGCTGGCCCTGGTCTCTTTAGACAGGTTAACTGCATTGGTTGGACATTCAAGGGCCATGGTCTCTTTAGAGAGGTTAGCTGCACTGTTTGGACATTCAAGGGTCTTGGTCTCTGAAGACAGGTTAGCTACATTATTGGTTAGACATTCAAGTACGCCGTCATGCTAGACTATCTTTAGAAATAAACTTCATTGCAAGAAGGGCTTTGAGTGTTGTATCACTGTATTTTGTTGCTTTAGTGTGCATGATTAATTATCTGTCATTTTCGACAATTCTTCGTTTACAGAACTGATCGTGTTTTTTGTGATTGAAGAATGAAGATGACTTAATAAGCGCCGGATTCCATCTGAAGATGACAAAGCAATCTACTGCTATCTAATGAACATTTCGTGCAATATCGATAACGTAATTTGCGAATGATTCACGGCTACAAAAGAGGCTAGCTATATTGAAGAACAGGCCAATAGTTATTTAAGCTAGATGTTCGTCAAAATTGTAATTAACTTGTTGTAACAATCACATTTAAAGTGCTCTTTGCTGTACGTTGTAGCATAGTTTGAACAGAACTTGAACAATGGCTGGTTGTTTGTTCTTTCTAGACTCTCCATACTTGTGTGTGGTAGTGCATCTAATCCTGCCTGACTCGGTATTTATTCTCTACTGTAGTGTGAGCAGGCGCTGCTGTTCACGATATCACTGACACAGGGAAACCATGTCGTATTGTTGACATGAATGGCAACGTTACCAGCTAATAGGCCTATGAAAAGAGTTTGCGTTTCAATGTTCTGTAGTTGCTTCTGCAATATACAACGTATAAAAATATGCTACGGACGACAGTCGGTCAGCTTATTAGTGCCATAGTGTGTAGCATTTGGTTTACAAAGCATATCAGTACGAGCGATGTAGGCGGAAAATCTTTTTAGGCTGTCGGAAGGGGAATTAAGAAATACCTCAGCGGTTTAATGTTTTGAAACAATTTTTAACTGGCTCTACAATGTTCAAATCTGTTATGGTATAGGACTCAAATCTAAAAATTGTGACTTACATTAGACTAAATAACATCAACACTAATGCGAAGCAACGACGCTGGACGTCGCTACGTAGGCAGCGCGGACGAGCTAGTCTTGTTATAGTATCAGTAGTTACAATTTGTCGGTCGAGTTTGTTGAAATCATTCATCGTTCAATTCAAGAGGTTGACTTAGGCATGAATATAAAAGAAACAAGGTAGAAACATAATCAAAAAGAGCACAAAACAATCTAGTACAAAAACTGGTAGTTTAGCAGAAGAGGGAGACTCATCGTTGTGATGGCGATGGATTTGAGGGCGTCGATCTTCAGAGAGAAGCAAGGTCGTCTTTCGAAGCGATCTTCAGTATGTTCTCCTCGTTGGTCTTCACAAAAATTACTAAGAGAGATAAAGAGAGAAATCACAGTCTGCAGTTGAAATGGATCACTTGGCTGAGAACAACAACAGCGGAATATAAAAGATGCTGTGAGATTAATAATTCACTTAGGAAATTCTGACTTTAATTTCTATTTCGGTCGGACTGTTATCTCCCGCAGGGAACGCCACAGAAAGATAGAAAGGGAGATCGTGTTACTGATGTTCCGCTGGCCCCCCACCGATAGATCTACTCTTGAAAACAATCCAAAAGGATAGATCTGCGCTAGATCCGTTAGATCTGCTATGTTATTCGTTTGATCTGTCCCTTTAAAAAAGGTTATAGCATATTTTTTGTGGGGGAGGGGGGCAGCGGAACGCTGTTGATTATACAGGCATGTATTTTTGTATAGTAATGCGTGATAGCATGAAACAGAATGCATGCTCGGTGTTTCGACTTAATCAACCCATCTCACTCAATTTAGAAGAAATCGCCGTCGTCTCACCTTTCAAATGCAGAGCACATTACAAAAAGCTGTCCGTTATTCTTTGTCTGTCGATAATTTTTGGGAGCATGATTTGCTGATTGAGTTATTGAAATACCTTGACAAGCTTGGTACTTGTGTAGTATGACAGACAGTTGCTGTGAATACAGAATTTCAAACAATTTTTCCATAACATTGGGAGGTAGCATCATCAGCAATCTCACAAGCACAAAATCATTTTAGATATTGAAATCTAAAGTGACGGAATCAAAGCAGCCTCTCAAAGGCAAAGAGAGTTAGACGATGGATTTATTCACATTTCATATCCTGCGGTCGGATAAGGAATGACCGAGGCCAGATGGACTTCGCTAAGAACAGCCTCGTCTCCATGGAATCAAAAATGTTCTTCCAAGAACAATAGAAATGTTATTGTCTCAGACAAGTGATTATATTTGATTGTTGTTCTTGCAAAACAAATGTCCGATCAGCCGAATGCGATGTCCTTATTCGTCGCGCTGATTAGACGTTTTAGGTATAGTCAAACAACCTAGATATTGGAATTTTTCCGATCTAAAGCATATTTTATCACCTGACTCTCAACGCATTCATACTGTTTCAATCAGAGCCGAGACCAGTGGCGAAGCTAGGGGTCCTGCTTGTCATGCTGACCATGACTAAAAATCTCTCGAAGCTGTACTTCTGTTTGTGCTTTTTTGCAATAAAACCAATGACCCTGAAGGTGACAAGAGATTCAAAATTACCAATGCCAATTGCTTCTCGATCTGTGGTTTGTGTAGCTATGAGCTTGCGCTGCCTCTATGGCGTGCTCTAAGGAAAGTTGCCTGGCAACAGTCAACAAACCACCGCCGGGCCGATGCAGAGCCAGCCACATGGCAACAATAAATGAATTTTCAATGGAGTATTGTTTCCGATATTTGCATGGACTGGCGTAATTGCATTTTTTTCCTACCGAACGCACGTATTATGTTTTGACACGTTCAATTGTCTATGAATTGTTCTCACTTTTGTTCTGACATGTCTCATGTTGCCGTTCATGCTTCTGAATTACAGCAGGACCAAATTATCAAGTGACCAATTCTGATTGGCTGAACCGTTTGTAAGCCTTTGTAAAGAGCCTTCTTTCATCACAAGCCGGTCATGCTATTCGGGGAGGGGACGAAATAGCATGACTAACTACGTCACACGAGCCCATCGAATGATTTGAATCGTGATGGAACTGGCTACGCAAGAGCAGCACAAACAATGATCGCTGTTGCTTGGAAACTTTGGCTTCCATTTCAATAATGATTGCTTCTTCGCTAGAAAAGCAGTTGCTTGCTGTGTCCCATGAGAATAAAATCTGATGTTTTGAGAGGAACAGTATAGCAGGGATTAAGCGGAAGTGGGTGCTCATCAAGAACAAGATCTTGTCTTTGATGTTCTGCAGAAGCTGTTCTCTAGCTGTTTTAGCAATTTCTAGAGAGTCCATTCTAACTCTACATTGTGAAGAAGTTCTTATAAACTCGTTAAACTGGGGTTTTCAGGACTAAATGGGATGTGGTACCCAAAAATTTCGCCGGCTTACGCCGCCCAGGAATAGCATGACTTCCTTCGAATGTGTAGCTTCGCTACTGGCCGAGACTGCCTTCAATTGATATTCGTCGGACTGATAATTGTACAACAGCATAAAGGTAATTATAGAAATGCAGTGCCACATTAATAATTCATTATAAGGACTTATCGATGACAAGCAATACGGTTATTTCGTTGGGACGTTTGGTGAGAAGATTGTTCCAGCTATGGATATTTTATTAGGAAATAGCATACGACACTTCAATACTACTGGAGAAACTTGTTGAAGGAAAATTACTTCAGCGGAAAACGTTATTGTGCAAAACTATCAGCAGATTATTACTGTTAGGTGGATCAGTTTGTACTTAAATATTAATGCAATCATACAATATTTATTATCGGGCTACTGCTTGTGAGCTGTTTTACTATACCCTTCGAGTTTCATTATCTGACTAGCCTCGTAGATAGCTGCATTGATCATGGCCTACGCACTGATTTTCAGTATTCTGTCCGTGGCTTCAGCTTGGAGCTACGAAGTGAATGAATGCACTACAGGAAACCAAACAACCGGCACTCATTACGACGTTCTTCAGAACAAGATGGCCATTGGGAACATAATTGGAGAAAGATCGGCTAGTAACATTCAATCGTGTGCCTTGGAGTGCAACGATAATCCATTCTGCCAATCAGCCAATGCTCTTCGTCTCAACGCCTATCACTTCAAGTGTCAATTCTTGCAGAAGAGATTCGAACTCCACAAGCTAGAATATTCTACAAACTCGACTCACTTATCACCCCAGGTATTGTACTTTGCTAATTGACAACAATAATATTCATAAAAATATCTAAATAACGTGTTACTGTTTAGCATTGACTATGATTCTATGAATAGCAAGTTACCGTCATTGAGTTTGAATCGGAAAAACAGGGTGCAGATAAGAACAAGATTCAATGAAATTTAAACATAATCCTTTGTTTCATCGATTCATTTGTGACTATAACTGCGTGGTCTGCACTGCGAAATAAATTACAGCGATTTAACGTATAAAATTGGTAATTCTTCGCAACTAGTAAAAACAATCAATTTCAAGCAAACTGAATTCCGTTGTGGTGCTAGTAGTTACCATTGCCATAACAGCGGATTGTTATCATGTCGACATTTCTAAGAGAGACCAGATGTTGTTGCGTCTGCTGCAGATGTTTTGAGCACCCGTCTCTCTTTTAAATACAGTGTACCCCGTTAATATCACCTCGGTTAATATCATAACCTGGTTAATATCATTCCACTTTGAGAACCAAGCTCTGTCAAAATAAATTATTTGGGCCAGCTTGATATCGCGAATTTTGACTGGCAAATCATAGTGATATTAACGAGGTTTAACTGTAGTATACAAATAGTTATCGACGACCCTATAATACGGAAACGTCTGTCGGTTTGTATGTTTGTTTGTTTGTTTGTTTGTATGTTTGTTTGTCGGTACAAAACCGGGTACCTGCTACTCAGTCGCAAGTATGGGCGGCAAACATCCCGGGAAAAATATACGTCTTGGTTGAGCACACTTTTCTAGACGCGCGTTGTTTTGGCTGCTCCGAAAGCAGGTCAAAGTTGAATAATGCAAATTGGCGAAGAACATAACGGAGCCGCTTTTTGAAAAGGTCGCTTCCAGGTCGCTTCGAAGCCGAGTTATGTTTTTTGCGAGTTTGTGGAAATTGTCGCTGTGGAATGGGCACCTCGAACTCGGTGTGCTTGCCTTGGCAAACCGTTGCGCTCGAATAGTTGGGAAAGAATCAGTTTCAGTCTCTTGCGAATCGCCGTGCTTTGTTGCAGTGTCAGTCTGAGCAAGGAAGAATGCAAACCCTATTTGCCATGACTGAAAGACAATTATTTTGCAGAGGAGCTGCAGCCAACACTTTTAATGCAACCTGAACCCGACTGATTTGGTTTGGTCCATGGGATATTATCCAGGAATTGACTTGTGGAACAAGAGGTATCGTCCAACACCAAGCTATCTGTTGTACTTTCAGGTTTCATTTGACTTCGATTTGAAGTCGTAAAGTATTTTGAATAATTCATTTCTTACTTCAATTTCTAAAAGAAATATTATTGGCATTCAAAGACCGTCGGCTACGTCCACGTTGAGAAGAGTTCATGGTGTTTCAATTGTGACATTTGTTGGCTATTTAAGGGTATTTTTCAATGAAAGTGTAGTTTACGGGAATGACGGCATGTATTATAAATTTGGTTCGATCGTGTGCTTCGCAAAACTATATCAAAAATATTTACTGCTTCGATATGAAATACATTTACTGATTTGACTTGAAGTTACTTGTTGCACTGCAGTGTTGTTGAAATGG
>OFHS01005483.1:0-11705 GCA_900245855.1 Calvadosia cruxmelitensis
TCGGTTATTGTCACGACTCGGTTAATATCACGTTTTTGTCATTCACCGAGACCGTGATATTAACCGAGTTACACTGTATCTTTTAAATTGACTAGAATGAAGGTGTAGCTTCTTTTACATGGCTGCCAGCTATTGACGACCACTCTTTCTGTCTTCTTCGGTCTTGTAAAACTTAGAGGAATAAGACATTTGGTCAGATTTCTTCATGCGCTGACTAGATGGCGCTATGGCAAAGATGTTTGACATATCAGATTCACTTTAGGGTAATAGGGGGAGCTCAACTTATTTTATTGTTTTTGGTCTCACTTTGTCAAATGAACGTGAAGAAACAACTGACGTACGACAGGACTCGCAGTGTATCGGCTATGCTGAAATTAGTTGTCCTGGAATTCAGCTTTTGTGTGTGGCATTTTAAAGTACATGAAGTGTGCTAAAGATGTGGATTTAGGGGAGAAAATTAAAGCTAGGTTATACATAAGATCAGCTTATGAACAACAATGTATCGTACTTTGGACAATCTACTAGGAGAGAGCACAAAATGATGCAATTGTGAATTGCAAACAAGCACACACAATTACGCGCAAGGTAGCATGAGTCAGAAACCTGAACTGCTCCCCCTTTCCGACATCTGACATGTCTCCGAGGCACTCTTGGCTCTATTGGGCTTTGAATCAGAGATGAGTATCGCATGGATTGCAAAGCCACAGTACTGGAGGCAATGCTAGTGATCGAACCACCGATCGACTTTCCCTTTACCTTATACAGAATGATGTCACTAGTTATAACCCTAAGTTTGTCATTCTTTGATAACTGGATGTTTGATAATACAATAAAGGCCGATTAGCCATGACTTGTGTAATTTGAGCTACATTTATTGCGTGTTTTTGTGTTTTAGTGATGTTGACAAGGCTTTGGAAGTTTACAACGATATGAGGTATCAAGTTCTGATGACGATATGATCGATATCCTTCTGACTTGATTGCTATTTGACTCTAAGCCTTTAATTGATCTAGAATTCTGGCTTGATTCTAGGCTTTGCAAAGCTTTGCTGGGTTTTCCTTAGATAAATATTGAACAGTAGTGTGTATTAGGGTGATTCAGCATTTTCTTTCAAAATTCGATCTGAATTCTCACTGAAAGTTGTCACATCGTGGAAAAACGTTACATGCAAAAGTGTGCTGGATTTGGGAATCTTAAGAACTCCCTGGTTAACGTTTATCAATCTCAACTTTGCTAATGTGACTCTGAGATCTACCGGTATTTAATACTATTTATCTTGCAATGCGTCAGAAATATAAAGAAGCGATTAGGGAGTTCTAAATGTGCATTGAATTCAATTTCATTTTGCAGGCAGCATTATAAACCATTATCACCACGTAGTAAAATTCTTTTTTTTTTTACACCATCTTAGTGTCTACGCAACAGTAGATATTTTGACCTTGTAGGACAGAAGAATTCTTTGACTCATTGCATATTTATTCCGTTGCTATAGTGTTGTTTCCGTGATACTAACCATGGTCACCGCAACATAGAAGGAAAGTCTTTTCTGATATTGAATAACAAGCTTCAAAAATACCTCTTTTGTGGCGATTTGTTGTTAGCCAAGCATCTCAATTTGCTGCTCGCTGCACATGTTCTACTGTTTTTTGGGGAACAGTCAAAACTATTTTAGTGGCCACCTCTATAGAGCACCCAACTGTGTATAATGGCCACCCTTCATAACCCCAAAATGACATTTTCTATGTAAATCAATCTGGACATGAAAGCCACCTGTCTAAATAGGTCATTTTCGTCAGGTCCCATAGGTGACCATTATAGACAGATTTCATTTTAATAATTTTTGATTCTCAACCGAAGTTCGACTGATAATTGTACCATACTTTTGAATGCCGATGGCCTGCAACAGTTGACCTTGATATACAGTGAAACCTGTCTATGAAGAGTGGCCTTTATACACAGGTGGCTTCTCTATAGAGGGGGCCGCTAATACAGGTTTGACCATCTGTTTCAGTTTTTTTACGCTGAGAAGCACCGTCTAGCCCTTGCTTATGACTTTTTTCTGTTGCATAGGTTTTACTTTTAGTATAATTTAATTGTGTTTCTGCTTATGCAACCTATTTTAGGTCAGAGGATGTTGAACCAGCGTTGTATTGTTACGTTGCACTTTTGACCCTTTACGCGAGAGCTGGAAATGTCGGAAAACTGGACGAGGTAGGTGGAAATGATGGTTATTGACAGTGAGTTTCAAGCACACTGCCCAGCGCCAACGTTTGAACCAGGTCAAAAGTTGAATAATGCAAATGTGTGCCGAATTGGGCTACGCTGTTTGTTGCGCCTTACTGCCGGTTGTTGCAACCAAGGCTTTAACGATAAACTGAATCTCTTTCAATAGCCTTCTCTGCCTTGAATAATCACACGAGGCTGTGATGGGCTATCACTGAAACAATTGAGGGGAAATTGTTTTACTAAAATGGAGTGTTACTGACTGTTAATATTAAAGCATTTGTTACGTTTTAATTATGATGCAAAATAACTTTGTTGTCTTCCATTGTGGTTTTAACACCGGTCACATTATACTTTCTGCTTGTTTTATAATATCTGTTGTTGTGGAATGGGCAAATTAAATTTGCTGTGGTTGCCGCTTGCCGTTGCAAAATATTCCACAACTATCGATTTTACTCTCCTAGGAGTTCAATTGGGGTTGATGTAAACATTTAAACAATAGGCAGTATATGACCCTGGTGGAAGCTATGTAGCTGCTCGGAACAGCTAGTGTCTTCGTATTTCATTTTCCTGAAGCATTGAACTGGCAGTTGTAATTGGGCCGACACATTTGATGATATGTGTTGATAGAATCTAAATTTGAAGCGATTCTTGGAATGCATGACCTACGACCCAACGGCATTTTAGTACAGTGACACCTTTGGGACCTGAGAAAATTGATCTTTATAAGCAGGTGGCCTTTCTGTCAAGGTTGATTTTTATAGAAAGTGACATTTTGGGGTTATGAAGAGTGGCCTTTATACACAGGTGGCTGCTCTATAGAGGTGGCCGCTAATGCAGGTTTGAATGTAATAGACAGATTACAACATGACGGTCCAGAGGCATTTCACTAAAGCAACAATAGATGACGTGCAGGCGATGCCAGCAACAAATGAAATACTGACGAATAAAGATCAGGAATTTGCACACAGTGACTTCTATATACTTAACAAAACAACATGAGCAGTAGACGACGTGTAGACGATGTCAACAGAAATAAAAGAAATCGGCACATCTTTCATTGTATGTACTAAGTAATTGTATGTCTTTCTGATTGTAGGTTTTCAATGAGATGGGTGAGGATGGAATCAGGCTAGATGACGCGTCCATCAACAAACTACTCAAGGCAGCTGTTGCGGCTAAAGATTCAACCATCCTTGAACAGGTATGTATAAAATTAGAGAGTTTGAAATAGAGGAGATCTAGACCACGTGCATTCACTTGCTACAGGTTGGTGAATGGCCCATTGTGGATGTCTCCACAGAATGCTACATAAAACACATCCAGCGCTTAACCAGAAGCCACAACAGAAACCTCATAGTGTCTCTGAATCACACAACAATGTATCAACATAGCTTCTCGTTAATACCTTTTTTGGCATTCCTTGCTTGCAAATGTAATAGCTGTCCATTATGGCTGACTCCTTTCGCTCAACGCTTCCATCCAACTGATTGACTCTGACATAATGAATGATGTATTTTTAACAACTTCTAATGATTTAAGCACCCCTTTTAGCATTAGAAATATCTTTAAAGTCGCATTTTACTAATTTATATCCAAAAGCTTGGATGTTATACTGTTTTATTAATTTCTTGTTCTGCGTGAATGCAGATTGCGACAATGCTCTGGCTGTAGGTATGCAATAGACCTATTTCACGAGCTACCATTATGGGACAGACCAGTGCATTATGGTGCATGTTGATTGCCTGAAGTAGCGAAGAGACTGGGTTTCTGACTCATAATATTGAAGGGAATTATAATGTTTAACGAAAGTAGTACAGCTTGAAGAAATCTGCATCAGTTTCAAATCCAGCTTTCTCCATATTTGGAAATCAGAGACATCATCTTTCCCCATAATGCACTTGCTTTTTTCCAAAATGGTAGCTTGTGAAATAGGTCTATTAAGGATGATGGTGATGAATATGGGAGAATTCACTTTGTAGCCCTTTTTAACTAGTTTTGTTGCATTTTTTCAGGTTCTAACTAAGCTTCCTGGTCATACGCTGTGGAACATAGGTACGATAATCGGGGCCATTATTTTGCTTTTATGTTTTCATTTGACTTAGTTGGCAGACTTACATGTTCACTCAAGTGAAATTACTCCATGCTTGCAAAATGTTAACATTTGGAATTGTTGTGGTACATGTTTCATTGCCGTGTTGCTCCATCCAAACAACCAGCCGTCTGAACTATTCAGGCGCGGAGGGGCACTACGAGCTACATACCGTCGGCTGTTACATGATGACCTTGCTAGCCACAACATCTCCATTGCCGAAATTACCACATTGGCGAGAGATTGTCATTCATGTGCGAGAATGTCACACATTCGTTGATACGTGCCGCAACTACTTTTGTGTGTCTCGATTTATTATTATTATTTTTCATGCTTTTGCAAACTATGTGTATGAAGGGGTTTATGAGGCAAGGTAAGGGGTGGGTGTGACCTCAGTCCTATTTCAAGTTAAGCGAGTACTGACAACAGGCTGTGCCCAACTAAGCTGCACTCATGACAAAATTGAGCTATAAGGAAATCAGCGCTTAGTACTTTTGAGGGCTCTGGCAGTCCTTCTGGGTGACTGGGCACCTTCCAGAGGAATCCAGCTTGCTTTAACAACTGCAAACGTTTTTCGCGTAACGCTTTTCATAGCAGATAAAATTTGTACCGCAGCCTGCACCAACGTGAAACCTGTGAAAGGACCGGTTTCTTAGGTATGAAAGGCTCCCATTATTGACAGTTTCAATCTACCAATTTGATTAATGCTGCATCATTAGTTACCATGTCAACTACAATTTAATTAATTTCCATCTGAACTACAGTGCACCGCTCCCACTACTGTACATTACCATGCATAAACCGAATTTCAGGAACCAAAATACTGTTCTAGATATGTCACCTCAACATCTACCCAAGTTCTGTTAGTGAATTAAATGTGCAAAACCACAGAAATTTGAGGGGAAAAGCTGGAAGTCCGCGTAAACATGGTAATATGTGTTACAATGAAACTTATTTATAATTGTCAACTTTCGGTCCTGAGGAAAATGATTTTTATAGACCGGTGGCCTTTCTGTCCAGGTTGATTTCTATAGAAAATGTCATTTTGGTGTTATGAAGAGTGACCTTTATACACAGGTGGCTGCCCTATTGAGGTTGCCACTAATACAGGTTTGACTGTAATTCTTTTCGAGCTGGAATGACTTTTCTCTTTTGTCGTTCAGACGTTAGGAGTTTCTTCCTTCGTCTTCTGGTTCAACAAAATTACGAAGATGCTGGGAAACTTCTGAAGGTATTCCCGTCTTGGATTATTTCAACTGAAAACAGCCCGCAAGATTTTGCGAAACACAGCCTGATGATAGTCAAAGCGGTATGTTGTCCTTGTGTCTTGTTTTGAGTCAGACGGATGTTTGCTGCTGTCAGTAGGGTTTGCTTCTGAAATCTCAAGGGACCACCCACAGCAAAGTAATACTTAGATTGTTCATTACTTTTCTAAGTAATTGGAATTGTAATTATTGTCGTAGTAATTGGATACATTTTGGAGAAGTAATTATAATTGTTACATTTTCAAAAGTAATTTAACAGCCCGTCCTATGTGGCTCATGACCTGTTACTTGGCTAATGTCGAGACAATCTTGAGGGCTATAAGCTCTGTGGTGTGGTTGCGTCATATAGGTTGTCATTGCAGTCAAACATGTATTAGCGGTCACCTCAATAGAGCAGCCACCTGTGTATAAAGGTCACTCTTCATTACCCTAAAATGATACTTTCTATAGAAATTAACCTGGACAGATAGGCCACCTGTCCATAAAGGCCATTTTCTCATGTCCCAGAGGTGACCGTTATAGACAGTTTTCACTGTATTGATATCGGACCATACTGAAACCATTTTTCAGTTTTCGTATCAGATCGAACACAGTCGGAGCATATTGGCATCCGAATGGGCAATTTCCGTATCAGACCGTACTATATACTTAGTCAAGTCATCTTCTTTGCAGACGATTGAAGAAGCCAAGACAGCTCTGGAGAAATTTGTTGAACAAGGTGTTGATTTCCGTATGCAGGAAGATCTTCTTGACTATAGCTACAGAATCAATTCACCAGGTGTGTTACTGACAGCCGTAGAATTGCAGTCACGCCTACATTTGAGGGGCCACTCAAGAGTGCCTTCTTACGACAGGTGGTCTCTTAGTACAGATGATCTGTTATGACAGGTGGTACCTTCTTTAAAGCTGACATCGATTTTTGCCATTCTTGTAATATTCAAAGAACTTATTTAAAAAATATTTATCATAAAACGAGCTCTAAAATTAATTGTCACTATCATGTTTTACGTTGTATAATCCGAAGTTCTAGCACTACTTTACATTATTTGTCTTGAAATTCCTCCTCCCCTATACACAGTTGCTGTTATAATTGGATAAAGAAAAGCACAGCTGAAAACAGAGAACTACGGTACTCTAAAAGCTTGGTAATCACTCAACCGCTCACCACTGGCCAGAGATCTGCTGGCTTATCTGCCGCATGATGTATCGTATTCTCGCCATCCCTTGATTAAGACCCTCTTAGCCTATTAGGACATGTGGTCAAAATAGCAAGAAAGAATCTATCCTTTGTGTTGTAATCCGATGTTGTTGATCGCTTCATGACTTGAAATAGTCATACAATGAAACCTGTCTATAACAGCCTCCTCCCGGACCTGAGAAAAATGATCTTTATAGACAGGTAGCCTTTCTCTCCAGGTTGATTTCTATAGGAAGTGTCATTTTGGGGTTATGAATAGTGGCCTTTATACACAGATGGTACTGGCTCCTCTATAGAGGTGGCCACTAGTACAGGTTTTATTTAATTACAAAGGCATACGTTGTTTCGCTGTTTCCCTAAGGAAAAGAAACTTATACCTCAAGGCAAGAGGCTTAGAAATTTGTAATGAAACTGTCCCTCGTAGAGCCTCGTGCACTCTGATTGCGACCCTGGTAACCCTCTTTTGATCTGTTACAAATCATTATACAAGAACAGAGTTGCGCTTGAGCCAGACAATTGGCAAGGCTGCTGACGCTATGCTTGCGTCGTATGGTTGAATTATATTCTTGTTCTGTCTATCTAAAAGGTGATTCCCTGGCACTCATTAAGGAACTGCACAACAACAACGAGACAATCAAATGTCATTTTTTCTACCCTCCAATCACGAGCTATTGTCAAAGCCGAAACTATAATGGTAAGTTGATAAAGTGAAATCTCAAAGTGTCAATATGTTTGATAAGGGTAACCCAAATATCCAATGGCTTGTCTCTCTTGCAGCCCTTAGCAATAAAAACCATGTAAGACACAACAAATATTCTTGTCTGCTGAGCTAGGCTTTGAGCCTGAAATGCTTGACTGACAGTCACACATACTAATCACTAGACTACGCCGAATTTGTTCACAATGTTGGTAGTTTATCTCCAAATATCATGTCCCTCTCTGTCCTTTATTGCCACCAGCTCTGCTCGCTACCAATAGCAAGCCTAGGATAAAAATAAGATAGATTTTGAACTTAGTGATGTTATTTCCATTTTAGATAATTGTATGCAAAACTATGTAAGATTTCTATTTCAATGAGCTTCCCTTTGTTACATTATTGCTTCATTTCCTTCTCCAAAGGTCTAAAAGAAGCGTTTGAATTGATGACATCCTGCGAGATTGAGTCAAATCATTTCATGTGAGTGTACAGTCAAACCTGTATTAGCGGCCACCTCTATAGAGCAGCCACCTGTGTATAAAGGTCACTCTTCATAACCCCAAAATGACACTTTATATAGAAATCAACCTGGACAGAAAGGCCACCTGTCTATAAAGGTCAATTTTCTCAGGTACTAAAGATGACCGTTATAGACAGGTTTCATTGTAGCTCTTCTCTTTGTGATAATTAGACTAAGACGCCATAGATGATCGACTAACGATGTCATCTCTCGAGCTACATGAACTGTTCACAGTCAATCAGAAATCTAATTACATGACTTGCTCTTTTCGATAAATTCATTGTAGGGCCACGTTATCTTTGCTAATTTATCTCTCTTAATGTTCAAACCTGGTTGATAACCCATCTCTTCATGTCCTGCTATGTACATGTAACTTTTTATCCATGCTGATTGACGTTCTATTTTGGATTTGCAAGTTCACCTCAAATACTCTTCCTCGTTTCATACACCAGCTGCCTTATTCATGGACCGGGACAGAAGCGTAATCCGAGACTAAACGTCTAGTCTGGACTAAATTGCTAAAATCTGTATATGGGACTTGAAATTAAGTCCCGGACTACACTTTAGTCCCGGTCCATGAATAATGCCCCAGAAAACGAATGACAGTTTTATTAGGGGGTCTTAACCATCATTTATTAAGCAACTACAGTCAAACCTGTATTAGCAGCCATCTCTATAGAGCAGCCATCTGTGTATAAAGGCCACTCTTCATAACCCAGAAAATAACTAGAAATTGACCTGTACAGGCAGGCTGCCTGTCTATCAAGGTCATTTCCCTCAAGTTCCAAAGGTGAACAATTGAACATGGTAGACAGGTTTCACTACATAAGCAAGGCATTGGATTTGAATCTCTAGTAAACCAAAACTGGATGTTATTGCTTAATGCAGCATACCTGCTTGAGTTTGATTTAAGCTTGGCTTTTCTTTAGAAAAAGTCAAGTGGGAAGGCTTTTGCAAAGTTCTGACAACTCGGAAGCCAAGGACTTGAAAGAATATTTGAAGGTAAAAACACGAGATGCAAGCTAGTGATTCCATGCATTTTGAATGTCTCATAGAACTCAAAATGTTTACCGATATATCAGAGCATACTACGTGGAAGAAGCGTTTTATATTTTGTAAAATGACCAGTCTATAATTTATGATTTATGGTCAAGAGAATCTGATATATTTCAATTTATCCTGTACGGAAATGCAACATCTATGATACACGGAGATGTTTCATTTTTTGAATAAAAACAGACCTGTGGTGGACGAACTTTCTAGAAAACAGGAAAGCTGTGCTGTCAAATAATTATGACTTGATGCAAATGGCGATTGTCATTAATTTCGACACGGCGATAATTGTAGACATGAAGAGAGTTAACTTTTGCTCTGGAGTTACGTTCACTTAACACTGGAAGTGTAGAATTGGTAAACGATAGAATTCTATTGCATAAAAATACAATGTCTACATAGCCTGATACAAACACAGATACAAGACAATTTTCAAACGGAACGGATTCAAAATGTGATGTCTAAATGATGAAATAGTACTCTTTTTAAGTTCAGGTGGCTCCCGATAAGCTGTTGTGACCAATAGCAGAGCACTATAAAATCTGATCTTCAACCATTCTTATTGTTTTAGTCATGCTTTTTCCAGTCCATTTCTACTATATATGCTGGCCTTTCTCTTCCTCTCTTTCCTGCTGTGATGCCTTGGATGACGGTTTTCTCTGAGCTAGTGTATTGAGTTGTGTCGAATTGTGCTGGAATAACACTACTGCATAGGGATTCAGGACATAATATCGGAGTTGTTGTTCAATGTGGATTTTTGCTCATCGATGATGAACTATTTGTAGCCTCTTCATGGATTGTTATTTTTTGTCTTAAGAATGCTGGCGTCACTTTGGTTGGTCCAGATATGGATGACCTCTTGCAATCAGAATCTAATGAAGAGATGCTGTTGTCAATCTGTAAGTACCGTAACGAGCTTCGCGCGACATTGAGCTCCAGCTGTGCGAAATCTTGCTCAGAAGAGTGCCAGTTTCCCTCAAATTTCGGTCTGCTTTTCCAATTGCTGGAGTGGATGTAGTGATTTACAAGAATGTTCAGTCGATTTATAATGATACTGTGCTTGGAAAATAGATTGAATCCGTCTTTGCCCTGGTAAATTGCAGACTCATGGTTTTTCAGGCATTTTCGTTCGTGCGGTCGCGATTGTGCAACTGAAGATTCAGTGTTGTAACTTTGTTTGCAAACGCGTTTTTGCTTCTCGCGGCTCATAAAGTTGCTGTAGAATAAATGTTCAGTCGATTTTGAATAGAGCATCTCTCAATCTTTCGTTTTATATAACTTTGAACACCTAAAACTTTCAACTGCTCGTTTTTCAGACCTGTTTCCATCCATGCTCTATAGTTTGTTTACTTTTTGTTAGCCGATAAATCTCTTTGCTTTCCACTAGGAAAGACTCAAGTGGTCAGAATTCTCAGTTATTTCTGGAAAACATTTAGAGTACAACAAGAAATTTGGAAACATAAAAATAGAAATGTTTCGCAAACATTTATTTCCAAGAACAGACAGAAATTTGCGCATGCGCAGTACTGAATGTCGTTTTGAGCTCGCCACGCAATGCTTTGTATTTCGGTTGGATTCAAAGATGCGGAAATGAATTGAGGACTGTATATTTGATTGAACTATCCAACGAAATTAGGGCGGCTGAACAACAATCTCAATACCACTTGACTTAGGAGATGAACTTGCTGAATAAATAGCATGTATTCCAACTTGAAATAAATATGTAAAATAACTTACAGTACAATCGCTGTATTTGCTGACTTTGTGTGTTGACCTTGACGAGGCTTCCAGATGATTGTATTCTCCCGCGAGAGGTGATGATAGAAGCTAACTGTACTTCTAGCCGTCGTCTGAGACATTAAGACTCGATGTTTGTAATGCTCAGCGTTCAATGTTCAACTGTTTATTGAATAACATTTGTTGCTATTTATACCAAAAGTAATAGTTATTTTTCTACTAAATTACATGATTAATACAGAATAATAAAACTTAAGTAGAAACGTGTTCCATCATACAAGAATAATTACAAAACTCTACAACCTTTTAACTATAAGAAAATACTTGTTTAAGAGTAAGAATATTGGCAAAAGGCCAAGAGAGAAAAAGTTATGTGCTTTGCATGATTAAATAATTGTAATAAACTTAGAGAATATTTGCTAGTAGTTTGAAGGTAGCCGACTTGCTAAAGGCAAGTGTAACTATTGTTCTTGTCGTGAGAAGACAGCGTCCGTGGCTAATACTTTGGCTTGTCTCGAGATGTGTGTGGCCATTGGCGTATCACAGTCCAACTAATTTGATATCGCATCAGATTGATTTTATTTTGCTATATTTGATGTGCAACCTCGTTGATATCGCCATTGTTTCCAGTCAAGTAGCACGAGAACATGCGAGTAGTGATATTCGAGTAGAGCGTTGTTCTCAAACTGAAGTAGATAGATAGACAGACATTTATTTAAAACAAGCACAGTAGATTCTACAAGAAGCAGAAAAAAGTGCTAGAATATGTACATGTGAAAGTTTGATATGACTCCGTAAGCAAAAGCTGCTCGTTCAGTTGTTTAGTTTTAACCCTATGATTGCTATGTATTTTACAGGCGAAGAGCCACCCAGTGGAAGTACTGTAATAAAAGCCATTATTATTATTATTATTATTATTT
>OFHS01005484.1:0-11705 GCA_900245855.1 Calvadosia cruxmelitensis
GCATCGTTCAACAGACACGACTTCAGACACGTGACAAACTCGTACGATCAAGAACAGCCAATGAAAAGCACTCACATGACAGGACTGACAAATGTAACCTAATAAGGACAGAACTACACCCACAGACACTAACTGACGAGGTCAAATATCAACACAACACGTGACATTCAACACCAAACCTTGCACCAAACCTTTCACAAACTATCACGTGACAACAAAGTTACGTAACAACTAACGACAAGCGACACTTGACAACATGACGTTTCTATGACGACACGAACAAACGAGTTTACGACAAATCACATTAACATTCTCCCCTTTATGATGTATCATACATCAGAACTAAATCAAAACTAAACTCAAAACTAAATTACTAATCAACTAAAAACAGGGTGGCATCTATAGCCTCTAAATTATACATCAATTTGGACATCTGCTTCTTTCTTCTTTCTTCGCTCTTCTTTCTTCGCCTAGAGAGGCACAAAGTTCAAACGTTCCACTTCTCAGCGCACAGCGGCGCCTTCGAGCAGTGACAACTTGCTCACTGGTCGAGAAATGATGGCTGTCGCGGTCTTAACCTTGACTTGACGAATGAGGTCGTCCTGTCCAACGATGGTTTCCATGACGAGAACGAGGTCACCGACGGACAAGTTCGGTTCACCAGGCGGACGAATGTCACCAGAACGAGGCGTCACGAAGTGGTTGGGCGTCAGAGGCGAGAGGTCGGAGGGGTCTTCGGAACAGACCGTCAACGGACGAGAATTGAGGGTTGCTTTGACTTCCGCAAACACCGTTTGCAACATCTCGAGGTTGCGTGTGTGACGGTCATCTAGGACGATCTTCAGTGAAGACTTTACCGAGCGGATGAGACGTTCCCAGGCTCCTCCGTAGTGTGGCGCGGCAGCTGGGTTAAACTGCCAATCTATGCCTGCGGATGAGATTTCGAGGTGGATTGCCCCTACAGACATGCACGTAAAAATACAACCCCAACATTTAACCTTGCTGCACAACACACTGACAAGGAATGGCCCAAAATAATCAACACCGGTGATTTGAAAAGGATACTCATCACGTAGTCTATCGACGGGAAGAGCAGCCATGTATTGGGTGAGACGTCTTGCGTGGAGCTTCTTGCACGGGATGCATGAGTTGGCCTTTGCTCTGACCTTTGAGACCAAAGTTGAGATCCAGAACTTTTGATGAATATGATTGACGATGGTCATGACACTTGTGTGTTTGAGCTCGAGGTGCGCATCGTTGACCATGGGTATTGCTAAGAGAGAACACTTAGGCACAAGAATTGGATGTTTCACAGAACAGTGAAGATTAGTATTCTCTAATCTTCCTTCAACTCGCAACACTCTATCTGAGTCTAGGAAAGGGGACAAGGACAGCACCTTGCTGTCATGAGGGAGTTGCTCCCCGGAAGACAATCTTTCTATTTCAGTGGCAGAGTCAGTCCAGTAATGATACTCTGCTATATTCAACCTTACCTCGTTTTTCAGTTTACTCACCATTCGCACTGCCATAGTCACCGCGTGGAGCTCCAGACGAGGGACAGTGACTGGCTTGACAGGGGCGCAACGAGACTGGCCACAGAGGAAGCTACAAAAAACTCCGTTAACATGCTGGAAACGCAGATAACTAACTACGCCTACAGCAGGATCAACCTTGATGTTCAAAATATCTGATGTCATGTGCCATGCGACTCCGAGTGCCCGCTCGGAGACCGCCTCTCCCAGGTCTAGCGAAACTTGTTTTGGTGAGAGGTCGGCAGACGGAAGGTTAACAAGGCATGAAGAAGCATTCGAAATCCACTGGTCTAGGTGGAAACCATATTGCTCCAGGGTTTGTAAAACGGTTGTGACTATAAAGGTAAGCTGTTGTGAATCATCACAAGAGAACAAAAAATCATCGACGTAAAAGTTGTTACAAATGGGGGCAACAACCGAGGGTGGCGAATGGTTGGCTACCTTGCGAAGGGCAGCGTGGTTGCCTTCACAAAAGCGGAGTAAACACCCCACGAAGGAATTAAGGATATCAGGCCCTGAAAGGAGATAGTCGTTAAGGGCCTTGCCATGAAATTTGCACGCAGCATCAAAAACAACACGCAGCTTATCGGGCTTCTTAGGGTTGCAAACTGCAAAATGCGGCAAATAGTGAGTACGAGGAGAAACAATTTCGGGGTGGGGCATAATCGAAGCATGCCCAGCATCAATGTAAGAAGTCATAACAGTACTATAACGAGAATGGAAATCAGGGTCCCGTTGGAATTCAAGAAGGAGGGACTCAAGACGGCGTTTGGCAACAACATAATTATTTGGAATGGTGGTTACAGTGGGACGCCAAAACAGGCCGGCTGGAAAATGGCCATCGACGAGAGTAAGGGAACTTTGAAGGGTCGCCATAGCAACTTTATCCTCCTGAGAATATGGACGGTCACGGCCATACGAGGTTTCGATAAGATGAGAATCAGACCAAAACTTAAAGGCAAGAGACAATTCAGTGGGTGCCAGGGAAACATGGTGGATGGCCGCCGTGGCATGGGATGGGTCCCCTCCTAGAAGGGTCCACCTGAGGGGGGTCTTGAGAGCGCATGGCTCACCAAGACGCCCAGAGACGACATCAGTGGGCAAAATCAGGTCGCAATTATCTGCACCAATCAACATATCAATGTTGCCTTGAGGATAGGAGCCCAACAGTGGTGCAATATGGGATAATTGTAAAACACTAGGCGGAACGTCACAGTGATATGGTAACATTAGACCTTTAAGGGCAGTAACATTACGAAGAAAATGTGTATCACCAGAAATAGGGGTAGAAGTGGACAAGTTGACCAGGGACGCACGTTGAGTCTCATTTGGGCCGGATATAGTTTGCAATTTAATGTCCATTTCGGTGCCACGTAGGCCAATACTATCAACGATATGAGCATCAACAAGGGTGACCTGGCTCCCTGCATCTAGAAGGGCATTTACCCGACGTGTGCCAGAAGGGCCATGAAGGTCAAGGGGAACGACAGAGAGGATGGTATGACTCACAGCAGAGACCTGAGAAATTGCCGCGGCACTAGAAGGCGCGGAACTAGGGGCCGAGGGACTAGGGGGCTCGGCAGGCCGTGTGATATGCATTGAGGTGTGGTGTGGGCCACGACAGGTAGTACAGGTGATGTTTGTTGTGCAACCAGTGCCAATATGCCCAGACTCAAAACAACGAAAGCAGAGGCGGGCAGTGCGCAGGAGCGCGGTAATGGCCTCACGATCCAAACTATGAGCTTTACAGTTCCTGCTTAGGTGGTTGTCCTTACAAAAAAGGCAACTTGACGTGGTGGTGTGAGAGCGGGCAGGGCGACTAGATTTGAACGTGGAAGTAGTACTATGGTTGCTGTCATCAGCGTCTACAATCTGATGCAAGATAACCGGTTTCTTGGGTTTGCTAGTTAAGCGAGACCAGACAGGGTCGTTTACATAGGCGGCCTCATCTTCCACAAACTTAACGACATCGTGGAAGGTAACATCGGCTCGCCGATCTTGGAATTTACGGCGCCAGCGACGGTATGCATGTTCAGGTAAGCGCCCAATAATCGTAATCAAAGTGGCTGCTCGTGGTGCGCATCGTCAGCCATCGTCAGCCTCGTGGTGCCCATCGTCAGCCATCGTCATCCTCACCACCTGGTGGTCACCACCAGTTCAAATCACATTAACAAGTAGCCTAACACAGTAACACTACAAATCCAAAATCATGTGAAAAAGTATGCACTTTTGACAAAAGATGTTAAAGTTACCCTTTTTAACGTAAGTTCCAAAACCCCATGATTTCTGGAAACATGCAAATCCATCCTTGAAGTGACATCGCTTTATGACCCAAGCGCATGCCATCGTAATTACGTTATATTATCATATTTAAAGTCATATTATCATAATTAAGTCATATTATCGTCATTAGGCCTATTGTGATAATTAATAAAATTCGTCAATTCTAACTACCATTAAGGTCAGGCACCTTCAACACTTACAGTTGAACTGATAACATTTTCCTTTTCTTGTTTTTTTTTGTTCAGGCATAGAGCCAAGGATTCATTCTGCTGGAGCAAACAAATTCAGAATGAATCCATTTTCGCCTTTAAAAGAGGAAGACAGAGAGTGGCTCAAGAATATTCTAGATGGGGTTCACCGTAACTTCATTGACACTGTCAAAGAAAGGCGTGGCTCAATTATAAATACAAGTCACAAAACTATCTTCACTGGCGACATATTTATGGCACATGAAGGAGAGAGGATTGGTTTGATCGACGGACTGCATACCGACTTGCGACAGTATGTTGATCAGCATCATGGGCCCAAAGTTGAGATCCAACATGTCACTAGTACAAAGCTTAGCTGGAAGAGTTTCATAAGGTCGCAGGGAGTGTTTGACTATGAACAACTCATTGATGCTGCTGTCTCAAAGGCAGAAAATCAAGGGATAAAATTACAGTAGATCTGGTTGACATGCAAGCTGTAATTTAATATCGTAATATGATTTAATTTACTAGATAGCTTCATATCTCAGTTTGAGATGTGATATCATTATAAATGTATGTAGC
Source organism: Calvadosia cruxmelitensis (assembly GCA_900245855.1). Lineage (NCBI taxonomy): Eukaryota > Metazoa > Cnidaria > Staurozoa > Stauromedusae > Kishinouyeidae > Calvadosia > Calvadosia cruxmelitensis. Next base: position 4,586 of record OFHS01005484.1, read on the forward strand.
AGATTGGCTGACGTATACAACTGTACATACACCCTAGGCCTGTGATGTTGTGCTGGCATTGAACTTTAAGAGCTTCTTATATAACAAATATTCTTATGTAACGATTTCGCAACTCGTCATGAGCAGAAAAACGAGTGGTAGCAAACGCTCCTACAAGCCCGGCTCATAGCAACGAATATCCATTCTTTGCCTTATCGCTGAACTGTTCATACACAGCAAAATCCGGACCATCCAAAAATAGCGGAAGGAAAGTAACCAAATTGGCCACTAACTCCACCTTCTTCAACCACGTCTCCAAGTCCTGGCCTCCCTCTCCAAGGTAAGGCTTCACAATCTCCGAGAAATGCACAGACGTGTCTAAATGCCGCGATAGCTTGTAACAAACACAATAATACCACCACGCTTCAAGTCACATGCGAACTAAAACTCTATTCCAGTAAATTTTCTTTTCACACCGCTGGCCTCGTATTAACGAGCCTCGATCGGGCGTTACATATTATATCATTCTGCATAGGCCCACTTCATGATTGTCACTCATAAGCTCACGAGACAAGTTTTTACTAATGAGCTGATTTTACTCGCTCGTGCTGTTTGTTATGTGAGTGAAATACAGCCTGTCGATTAAATCAATAGTAATCGTTAGATAGATAGATATTTTATTTTGATCGCTATAATTCAACAAATAAACCAAGAAAGATAAAAGTTAATACAATTTTGCTATCAAAATTACACGATCAGAAATATATGTGATCATGGTCATCCCGTAAGCTAAAAGCTTGTTTTTAAAGCTTGTTTATGTTCGTTTAGTTTATATTTTCTACTGTAGATATTTTGTATTGATTGGGTCATAACGCTTGTTTTAGAAAAACCAGATTGGTTCAACCGAACATTGATGTGTTGCTTTGTGTTGAATCTACGTGTTTTGGGGGCGGGCACAGCATAGGGGACCAGCAATATCGCCTACAGTAATAGTTTAGTGAGTTTGTTGCTGGCAACAGTTGGGTCACAAATTACAGACCTCTTTTCTTTGTGTTCGGTAGTAAGCTTTGTTTTAGTATGGTCCATTCTTGCGAAGTCTGGTGCTTTAAATATAAAAGAACATTTGCTCCTAAGCAGTGCTGTGCAGTAATCTTTCAAAAGTAACGAATTACTGTAATTCGTTACTTTTTGAAGTAATTGTCATTGTAATCCCTTACTTTTCGCAGAGAGTAACTTGTAATTGTAATTCGTTACTTTTTCAGCAAGTAATTTGTAATCGTTACTTCTAAGAATAGTCCAAACCAGAAATTACTATTTTACTATTGTTCTCTCGTGAATTCAGCAAGCAAGGCGAGGAAATCGAGTCAAAGTCCAGCTGAGTCAAACAAATAAATTTAACGGTCGACAGTTTATTCATTCACCAGGCCTTTGCCCGTCGGTAATACGCTGATCTTTATGTGGCGTGGTGGTGTTGAATTTCACAAACAAACGGATGTAAACAAAGGAACTCGCGCATGATCTTGAAACATGATCTTCGCTTGCTGGTCGCAACGGAAACATTTTCGAGCGCAACTGGAATTAACATTTGATCAAGACAAGGATAAAACTCAAATTTTTCTTTCGTATTCGGATATTCAACCTACTGTTTTGTTGCTTGTTTGCTTTCCTTTCTTATTCAAATTATCGGGTGTGCTTTTTAACACACAAAACCGATGTCTTTCAGTTCAACTCTTTCATCACTACGGTGTAGCACACTTTTACAATTGGTGTGTTGAAAAGTAATTTCGAAAGTAATTTGTAAAGATTACTTTTTCGGTAAAGTAATTTTGTAATTGTAATTCGTTACATTTTGAGATAAGTAATTTGTAATTATAATTTGTTACTTTTACTCAAAGTAATTTGTAATTGTAATTCGTTACTAAATAAAAGTAATCTATACAGCACTGCGCTCCTAAGCAATATTTACATCTTCTTAGTCGCAATTAGAATCAGTTGGTAATTGTGAGCTGACTGTGAGTCACCATGGTAACTGTGAGTCATAGAGTTCTAGTGATATCCATTATTCTCAGCTATCACAAATTCTTGCAGGCCTAATGGGCTATCGCTAATCCTGGCAAGTCTGAAAAGTCTCAAGCCTACCAGGTTCTTTGTATCTTTAAAGCACTGGACAAAAATTCTCAAGCTGCGTTTCTTACAATTTAAAAAAGTATTTTTTATTTGTAAAAAATATTAATACAATGATCTCAGTGTAAAGAAGCCTTTCTCAGTTGCACGCGCTGTGCATATGAAAAGACAATGCGACCAACCAGTGCCTCGATATGTTCTTTGCAGTCTGCAAACATCTTTTCATCCTTCTTTGACAAAAAGAGTCTTGAAACTCTACCTCTGCTAGTCGATTCTGAAATGTGGTGTAGTATTTTCGCCAGAGTTTCTTTCAAATCCTGGTAGTACTCAGCATTGCGAATGTGCTCCAATTCAATTCCATTCAACGCCTTTACAATTTGACTTGTAAGTGTAGCAAACTTCTCCGCGTGTGATTTATTACGTTTTGCATTTGAGATTGCTGTTGAAATTGAACGAACAGCCAACAGGACAGGAGACTCAAGTGAACAGCAGTCCTGACCAGGCGATGGTGTAAAATGTCGTGCAGCCATGCTCTTTCGTCAACAACTCACACACCAAATAGCACAATTAAGCCAGTAAAATCAGCCCATTAGTGAACTGTTTTCTCTTAAGTAAATAGAAATTGATAGCAGAGCGCTCTATAGTTCTTCAAATAACCACTTGCATAGCATGAAACTGCATGTGAATGTCTGACGGCGTCCAATTCTCGTCCAACCTCAGCTTCCTTCGTCAAAAACAGCAGCTTCCAACAGGATACCGTTTACACTCCACAGGCCATCTGATGAATCAGAACCTGCTCTTTGAACAACATGGAAACGATCAAACATGAGTGTGCAAAACAAGTACGTAAGGCGTGCGATTCCTTAACAAGGTTTGAGTAGCTTGTAACAGGAACAGTGTTGCTGCTTATTGAAATGTCAAAAATGCCAACTAAATTCCAAAGGTCACGAGCGACTGAGAGAAAGGGATTGAAAACTAGTGGCCGTATTTATGGTCGGGTCGGGACTGAAGCGTAGTCCAGGACTTAATCTTAACCCCAATTTTGTACAGATTTTTGTTAGTCCGGACTCAATGTTCAGTCCCGGACTACTCTTTAGTCCCGGTCTATGAATAAGCCCATAAGCCCAAAGGCCCGAGACCTTGCAAAGCGCGCGCAACATGGCCGACCAAACGCAGGCAACACAACATCATGATGAAGATGGAAGTGACCTTGATTGCTCTGACAGTGAAAGACCTGCCGAATCCACGGACGTAGCAGCAGAAAAATCATATTCGTCGTCTAAGCTCACACAGCTTCCTCATACAAGAGTAAGAAATATGATGAAGTTGGATCCAGATCTACGAATTGCCAGTCAAGACTCTGTGTTTCTCATCACCAAAGCCACCGTAAGTATTATGAATTTCTGATTGTCTCTCACTGTCTGTTCTAGGTTCATGACTCGAGGACTATAGGCGACAGTAGGCCATAATATATTTAAATGACTCCTAACAATTGTTCGCATAATAAATACGAAAGGACAACCTCTATACTTGATGCCTAGGCCGCACAATCTGCATAACTGCATTGGTGTCTAGAACAATTTCGTCCTTGTTGGCATTTTTTAGCAAGTTTGTCAAGAAGGTAACCATTAATCACTAATCAGCACCGGAAATCATTTTGTTGCAACTGCATTTAACAACAACAAAATTTATCTACAAATTATGAATCTAAAATTAAACTAAATTCACATGGTTGATTACCAAGCAAATGTACCAAAGCAAAGAAACATCTGAATTCATAAACCAAGTTATTTATTTTGTAAATTCATACAGTGAAACCTGTCTATAACGGTCACCTCTGGGACCTGAGAAAAATGACCTTTATAGACGGTGGCCTTTCTGTACAGGTTGATTTCTACAGAAAATATCATTTTAGGGTTATCAAAAGTGGTCTCTATGCACAGGTGGCTGCTCTATAGAGGTGGCCGCTAATTAATGCAGATTTGAGTGTAAATGACAATAATGATGATGATGAGACTGAAACCACAGTTGATGACATGTCTTTAACAATCTCAGTTTCTTGTAAATATTATTCTTTGTTCCAGGAGCTCTTTGTTCAGTTGTTGACTGAAGAATGCTACTCGCGGACGCTGCAGGGCAAGCGTAAGACAATTCAAAAGAGAGATTTTGGTGAGTTGCTAAGTTCAAGTATAAAAGGGCCCAATGCATTGTTGTTGTTTTCTGTATAATTGGTTTTACTTCCGGATAATCGACCGTCTATTCAAATATATATATAATTATTTCTGAGTACTGATCAATTACCTACAAGTCCAAACAAAAAACATGATTAGGAAGACAAAAGATCAAATCGTGGTTCAAACAATCAGTTAGTGGTTGTGCTTTACTATGTCACATCAAATTTGGACATCCTAAAGATGTCGTGCAGTCTCAAACTAGCTGTTGTTAATTTTTTTATTTTCTTGAACAAAAAAGTAGGATAAATTTGTCTTGTATTGTACAATTAAACCTGTCTGTAACGGTCACCTCTGGGACCTGAGAAAAATGACCTATATAGACAGGTGGCCTTTCTGTCTAGTTTGTTTACTATGAAAGAGTCATTTTTGGGTTATGAAGAGTGGCCTTTATACACAGGTGGCTGCTATATAGAGGTAACCGCTAATACAGGTATGACTGTACTTAATCATTATTCAGCTGTACAATGACACAAATACCATTTTGGTAAAGTTACGACTCAAGTGGGTGGTTGCGTCGATCAACAATTAACTTTTGACCCAGTGCCTGGACGATAAATTTCGTCATGAGCCGGCATTGTTGCCAGCCCGTTGGCGACCATGTTGCACGCCCGCTCTGAGTGTCATTGGGTGACGTTAATAATAATAATAATAATGAACTTTATTTTCATAATCTCGCATTTAGCTACAAAGCCGCATGGCAAGGTAGTTACCACGGATGGTACGTTTTACAAAATAACGAGGAATAACGAGGTAAAATCTAACATGAGTAATGAGTGTTGACGTTGAGGGGTGAAGGGATGGAGGGGTTCGCGATTGACCGTCTTGATTGCCTTGATTGTTGAGAAATTTCCATGCCAATGTTTTGGTCGTTTTTAAGCGTCTATTATGTCTGCCATCTAGCCGTTTACAGAAGTTCAATGGAGGTTGCATCATAATTCAGCCAATTTTTTGTTTCCATCTTCTGAATGCCAAGTGTTAGCCCCATGTAAAATCTATCACCCTTTGTAAAATAGCCTGATGGCTAATCAGGCCCTGAATAAATGATGATGAAGTGATATGCAAAGCATCACTGACACATTTTTTGGTTAAATTCAACCTAACGTGTGCAAGCTATAAATGAGTTGGAGCATAGATATTACACGTTTCTATTTGAATTTCTTTATTTTCCTTTTGTTTGCTATATATTGCTGAGCATCTACCCATACTAATTGACAGTCACATTAGACCACAATGACTATGCTTAACAGGTCAGTGCGATGCTCAAAAAAGATGTGGTCTATGAGTATAGCCAAAACAGTTTGTTGTTTTTTTATTCAAAGATCTCTTACTAAAATAGTATAATTATTTGCTTAACATGCCACACTCTCGCTGTTTGTATTGTTCTAAAAGAACAATGGCCTGGAAAGTGACCAATCAGCGCCGCGTTTTTCTTTGATTGTTCAGTTGTGACCAATCATCAACAGCTATGAAAATTATTCCCATCCAATTTGCAAGTTGAGATTTACATGTCGAGCTCATATCATTCGCGATTTCCAATAGATGCAAACGACTCATCGCTATTGTTTTCCAAATTGCAAACAGCTATTCGCTCGTTATTTGCGATAGTGTGGTGGCCGGGGCTTTAGACTATTCTGTTATGAAGATAGAAATGTGATCCGATGTGTGTGATGTGGTATAATGCAGCCGCCTAGCCGGTTCTTAATTTGTTTACCTGAACACATAAGGCAACACTGTGATTTTGAAGCGTTCTTGGCACCTCGGCTTCATTGTATCAGACAGTTGTGATTTGTTGAGTAGGTGTAGATTACATCTATTTGAATCTGTCCTAACGTGTTCTACTGTTCTTATCTATCCTTCCCAACTTAGACAGTGCTCTTTGTGATGTTGAAGCGCTCGTGTTTCTTGATGGTAAGTGACCAGGAGTGAAGTGATTGATGCATTCAAACCTGTATTAGCTTACACCTCTATAGAGCAGCCGCCGCCTGTCTATTAAGGTCATTTCCCTTAGGTCCCAAAGGTGACTGTTATAGACAGGTTTCACTGTAATATATTCAATGTATTACAAGAAGTGCAAAACATTGTTTTTGTGCTGTGACTGAACATTGGATTTTCCTGATTGCGAAACTTTCCTTCTAAACTTCCCATTGAAGTTTTATTCATTTTCGAAGTGAAAGTCTACCAATCAATATGACCCAGCAGTCCGAACGTCTTTTTCATCTTGTAAAGTACAGGTAATGGTATGAACTGAATGATTTCAAAACCTCCGAATGCAAATTTGAAACGAAATCGCAACCTTGACACACTGTAATCACAAAAGGGACATAGGCTAGTATTTTGACGTTATCTCTGTTTGAGTTGTATCTATGCCTATCCGTGTGCCAGGTTCAAGGCCGGGTTTGCAGTTGTGATGATTTCACATCAAATTCACATCATCTGTTTTGCGTATACGGACCAACCGCTGCACACCCAGATGACTCCCGTGACTTCTTTGACCACCTGTCCGGGCAACTGGATGAACTTGCCCAGAGAGACACCACTATCATTCTTGGTGACCTTAACGCAGTGATGAGGAGAAGCAACAGAGCCCGGTACACGCTACCTCGCGAGAATGCCAACACTGACAACCTGGTCGACTTCGCAGCACTGCATGACCTTGTGTCTGCTAACACCTTATTCCGAAAGACAACGTATCAACTAGCGACTTTCTTAGGCTGCAAGAGAAGAAAATTGAATCAAAGCTGCAAGCGCAACGGAACAAGGAGACTAGCACAACTAGACCATAT
>OFHS01005485.1:279-11704 GCA_900245855.1 Calvadosia cruxmelitensis
ATACTGCAATTGATGCCAGGACTCAAATCATATTACTATACATTATGATTACAGTGAGGATCGGGTGTCGTACCAGTATTAAAAGCTGTTATAAAGTGCATTACGTCATCCATGTAGATCAAATGTGCATAGAATAGGTCAGAGGACGTCATACCAAGCTTAGTTGTTTGAAATTAGAATCGATTAATCAGCAAAGGAAAGGCAGTTGAACATGGCAGCCAAAACAAAATACAAATATTCGGTGTTGCCAATCTTGGAGTTGGATGAGTAACCCACCCCGCTTCTCTTCGGTGCCATTCCGGGCAAGGATAATGAAAGTCCCTAACGGCTAGTATATGTTGGCAGTCAAACGTCGGGGTTTGGATCCTTGTGCAGCCGACATGATTCGTTATGTCTTCTGTGGTTTTATTGTTGAGGGCCCCAAGGGAGACAAACCATTGGCTTATTGGCTACCCTCGCTAAACAAAGGGACATTTGTTAAATATCACTATATTTTTCCAGTCAAAACTTGTGAATCACTGTTGCCCCGTTATTGTCACCTCGGTTAATGTCACAACCCGCTTAATATCACTTCAGTTTGAGAAACAAGCTCTTGTACCCACTTAATATCACCGCTGTCGTATAGTTGTGAATTGTGACAGAAAAACTGATAAAAAGTCTGGCATACCTTTAGAATGAATTCCTGGTGCTATCTATGTCACCAAATATTTTTAAATTTCGGGCATACATTGAGAATGAAAATCTTGGTGCTATAGCTTAATAAATTTAGTAGAAGAATATTTGTGCACGCTGTAAGCAACAAACTACTATGTCAATCTTCTGGACGGTTCTTTTCATAAACCAAAAATGTGACTTTTACAAATTAATATTTGAAAAAAGTATCTATCATAGAATAAATATTAGTATTTTCGAGTACGAAGGCTTGGCCGCCAACACGCAACATATATATTTCATTATATTTTATATTTTAGATATACTTATTGACAGGTACATTGTTTACGGATACGCTTGTAGATAATGCCAGGGGCAAGGCATTTTTGGCATTTTGAGATTGTCCTGCGTGATGGTTCCTATAGCGTGATGGCATGCAGTTTTGTCTCTGTCTTAACTACAAAAGACGTTTGCAGCTCATCCAACCTTTTGTCTGTTGCTTTCTTTCTTTCGCTACAGAGTATTTCAGCATTTGAACGCACAAGCCGCTGAAATTGTTCTCGAATGAGGGCTAAATGTAGGGATTTCTAAATTCACCACACAGTAATCCGATGGTTTTCACTGTGGAGATTACAATGCCTTGAGACTGAGAGTAATATGGGCAGGGCAATAACCAAGCTGATCTGCATTGTTCCTGCTAGTCGGTCTTCTGACAAAACCGATTAGATTTTGCTTTTGAAATTGTTACAAGAAAACACGCTTCAACTCACCGCATGAACGCATCGTTGAGACCAACGCGCAATTTGAGAAAGCTGTTGTAGTGTCTGCTGTTGATTGGGTGCGACTCTGCAATCCTTGGATGGAATTTCCATGAACAGTTTCTTATTTGTAGAATCCAGTGCATTTCAATGATATGAAATGATATGAAATAAGAATGGAAGGTAGGTTCAATGCAACAGAAGTTGCCATCGTGAGAGCGTCTCAGTTGTGTTTGTATACCGCTGTTGTTAGCACGTCGACTGAGATAGTGCAAGCAGCCACTGGGGGAGATTTTTCGCTGCTTGTATTGACTTAAAATCCAAAGTGAATGCCATCATGTAGCAAAACCACTACATAAGGGTATAGATTATCAAATGAATAACTCTTACATTTCGATACGTATCTCATTATAGAAAACCACAGTATGTAGGATATTTACAGTCTCTGCGGGTATAAATGGCGAGTCAATTCAAACAAACAATATCCTTGGCTATAAATCCACTGTTTCACTTAACCAAATACTTCGATCTAGCTCAATTCTAGAGCTGATAAGAAATTTAAACAAACAGAAATGACAACCTAATGAGTTCTTACATTCCAATAGTCACTTAATTAACATCTCACAACACCATATCGCTTTCTATTAAATGTTGTGCACGCTACAGATCAAAACTTCTAGGCTAAGTATAAACATCTACCTCCCCAAAAGTGCTGGCTGAATTTTCTCTTTGACTTAAAAATCAGAAGTTAATGATCGATCATAACAAAGAAAGGGAGTGTCGTAAATGAGTCTCGTCACGAGTGATAGAAATCTATCAATGCCTACCTAGTGTATACTATAATCGTGCGAGGTAAAAATCGGGGATGAAAGTTGTGGGTACAATGCTTCGTTTGGCAATATTTCATCGCAAACTTAAGCCTAGCCATCCAGCGTGGAAACGTCGAGACCGTCCGCGGCACATTTGCCCAAGTTGAAGAATTTTCAGAATAAGCGTAGATAATTGATATTTGTAGTAAAATGAAAAAAAATGTTTCCTTTCTCAGCTGTATTAATGATATCCGTAATGTTCCCCGTCTGATCAAGGCAACAGGCGTTGAAAAGTCAAGGGCCTATCTCCTCCAAAGCGTATAAAGCATGACATTCCAACGATGCAACGCACCCTGTGTTTTAGACACCATTTCTTCAAGAGGCTCGATGGACGAGACGTTTAATTTGTAAATAGACAGGTCAGGTTCGTTATTAATTATATTTTTATATTTTTTTCTTTTCTTTTCTTAATAATATGCTTAATATTAATGCTTATATTTATAATTGAGGTGTTTTCCATGTACAGTAGCTTTGATTGGCTTGACAGTTGGTCTAACTAAAAACGATGATGCATAGAGCAGTTCAATATTCCAGATCGATCATCGAGTTTACAATTTCCTGGTGTAAATTGAAGAAAATATATAAATCAAGATTAGTACAGCTTTACTTAAACCCATAGTGACTGGTAAGCCTCAGATCATTGAAATTCTCCTGCGAGATTAATCTTCGTTAGAAAAATTCGTCTTAAGATTTTGGCCGATACTAATAACAACATCTTTTCATCTTAAAGTTTTTTGAAAAATACACTTCATTTCTAGATACTAAATAAAACGTAACCTTGATTAAAATTTAAATAAACATCACGGTTAAAACAGTCCTATTCTTTGCAATTAGCGAAATTAATTGCTACAGGATTTACATTTACTGTACAATTTAAAAATTGGCATACAATAATATTGACTCTGAGGTATAGTAGCAAGTTACTGAAGTGACGAGGGCTTCAGGAAGCGAATTTTCCACCATGGGACGACACGATTTATAAATTGGTTTTTCACCGAATTCATTTTGGTCTTTACCATCAGTGCGATGTTGAATATTTATTAATGTCATATTTACAAAAAGAAACCATTTGAAAATCAACTAAATTATTAAAACATATCTTATACATCATCTTTAGCTCATTTTGGACACGTCTCATTTCAAAATTATCCAGCCTTATAGTCTTTAACATCCGTACACATATTATGATTTAGCAGATCAGTTTAATATTAATCGAAAGAAATATGGAACAGGCACCGCACCATCATCCAGAAGCCAGATGAAAACCATCGGATCCAAAGGCATAAGGCGCTATGAAGACCGTTACTGGCGCACAAAGACTTTTGTTGTTGATGAGGCCACTTGAAACTGAAACCAACGGATGCTATCTACTATCTATTACCAGGGATGCTCTCCATGGCTTGTGGAAAAAATACCCCGCGGCATCACGCCACAAATCATCGGACTTCGCTTTTTGTTCAATTTCAGTTTTCTTCAGTTAAATTTACTGTTATGAAATAAAACTATGGAAATATCGAAATTGTGTTCAATGCCTTCATTGTATGAAATCATTTCAGTTTGTCAATTGTCCAAGTTGGATCAACATGCTCTGGGGTCACAGATTTATCAGTGCAAACTATTGAATTTCGTTAATTTATTGTAGATTATTTTTCCGGATTTTCAATTGAAGTAAATACTATTTTCTGTCCTTAAGTTACCATTGTTGGTTTCTCTTATCCCGTCAGGGGAAATGGCACAACGATCGACTGCTTTACAAAATCACATCGGAATGGAAGAAAGTGATGGAGAGGGTATCGTGGAGCTGACAACTTTCGCTTCGATGATGAAAAAGAAATCAAAAGAGATCAACGAGCAAGAAAAAGCGGAAAGTATCCGATCAAAATACAGGGTCTCAAGATATAGAAGACTGAAAATCAATGTGTTTCATTTTCTCGAAGGACCGAGATCTCGATTTAGCAAAATGTATCATCATTTCGTGTAAGTATCAATAAACCAAGGGTCCTGTTTATGGACCCTCACCAAAGCGTAGTCTGAAACTATTTGTGCAATTTGGGCTAAACTGAAAAAATGTGTACAATTTCGCAATCGCAAACAGAGTAATTATACAGAGAGTTGAGCAACGCAAGGCTCATTTTCATTGATTTGTTAAGCTCAACGAGGCGAACATAATTTATACACTCCATCAACTTTTCCAGTCATAATAGTAGTAGCTCTCGTAAATTCTAGCAAGGTGACAATAAGCAAGTTTAAACAAAAACTCCTTTCGAAATCTGTGATAGTTACTGAGATGTGAAAATATCCAAGGTGATATTAACCGAATAAGAGGGAAGTATAGGGATTGGGCAGTGGAATGTCAAGTTAGGTGACAATAACCGAGACGCGATATTATCCGAGGGAATATTAACCGAGTTCCGTTGTATATGGGACCTGAAATTAAGTTCTGGACTACATTCTTATAGTCCCTGTCCTCAAAGAAGGCCCCTGGTGACAATTGGCCAAAGGCCTTTCAATGAAAGAGGATCGACATTGCTATTACACAGCGAGGCAATTAGCACATTAAGAACATATTAATAACACAAAGAACCTTCAACATTAACGTGAGATGACTTCAATTTAAATGTGTATTACTGGTTCACATCATCTATGCTGATCGGGTAATAGGTTTCGGCAGTAACAAAATAATAAAAACGTACCTCATCTAAAAAGTATCAAAGCTTCACCCAGAACCTTAAATATGTTCACTCTAAGAGCTAAAGGTACAACATGGAGGGAATTAAGAGAAAACGCATTATGCATTACGAATTACGCATTACGCATTACGCATTACGCATTACGCATTACGCATTACGCATTACGCATTACGCATTACGCATTACGCATTACGTATTACGTATTACTTCATCATCATCATCATCACCATCATCATCATCATCATCATCATCACTCATCATCATCATCATCATCATCATCATCATCATCATCATCATCATCTTCTTCATTTATTCTGTAAAACCAATAATCTGCAATCGCTTTTCTTCATTGTGCAGGCACAACTAAATACAAATATGGTATTACAGTGTATGGATATAAAAACGTTACTAAATATGTATTTTTTCTTTTGTCTTTTTTTTCTTATTAACATTGATTTTTATTCTTTTTTCTCTTTTTAACTTATTACGAATCCCTTTGATAAGCAACAATAATGATGACACGAAGTTGCATAAATAAAATTGTTATCCGAACATTGCATGCTTTGTAATTTGTAAGGACAAATGCTTCAAATTAGTCTTGATTTGGCTTTCTATCATTTGGGAATGGCTATTATATTTTTGAATGGCTATCCAATCATGTGACGATTAACTATCTACTGTATGGTAATTGTTTCTTCTTTTCTCTCCTGATCCTCAATATTTTTCTGATAATTTTCAATTCTCTTCCATTTCTCTCTTCTTGCTATTTTATTTCAATTAAATGCTAATGCTGTAATCTATATAAGATCTCCCAAACAAACAAGCTGTTAGTATGACCTTGGTCATGTACTTTTTTCTTACTAGTTAACTCATGTATTAATTGAAAAAATACTCTGCTGTACTGTTCATGATAAAAAAGAAACAGGAATAAATAATTGTTTATTTAGTTGGTGATGTATCGCTTCATAACCACCCAATCACACAGCCAGACTTGTGGTACTCCCCTTTTATATAACTTGCAAAAAATAGTTACCTTTCTCGCACCGATTATTGTGTTTATCGAGAATAATTATATGTTGAGTCAGACATATCTGTAGTGCCCTGATTGGTTACTTCGTAATCGTATATGTCACGTGATCGCTTGTGCTGTAATCTTTGTTCTTGTGAGATATATTAGTTCGTGAATATGCAGTAGTCAGCCTGGTTGTGCGTATTGTATTACAGTGAAACCTCGTTAATATCACTATGGTTTTCCAGTCAAAAATCGTGATAATAAGCGGGTTGTGATATTAAGCGGGTACAAAAAGTTGTTTTTGACAGAGCTTGTTTCTCAAAGTGAAGTGATATTAAGCGGGTTGTGATATTAACCGAGGTGATATTAACGGGGTTACACTGTACTTCGGTCATTACAACATCTTGCTTTAGCTCGCTTTGTATTCGGCAGTCACTAGTAGTGATTAACTACCCTCAGGGAACGTGAAATCTAATGCCGGCTTGAAAAGCAAAGGGATTACAGAAGCAACTGGAACACTGCCAGATGATAAGCAACGATGAAAACGTTGTCTAATGCGACTCTGCTCTCGCCAACATTCTTTAGCACCTTCCAGTTGAGGAACTGAAAAGTTGTAATGGCGAGATTACAATCAATCTGGGAGCATTGGAACATTATTGATAACATAAATTAAATGCTGGTCAACTCTTCAAATACAGCTTCTGATGATAATAGACCTATTTTACGAGCTACCATTATGGAAAAAATCAATGCATTGTGGGGCAAGTTGAGTACCTGAAGCAGCAAAGAAACTGGTTTTCTGACCAAGAATATTAACGAAAATCATATGTTTAAGCAAAGTAGCGCAGCTTGAAAAAATCTGCATCAGTATCAAATCCAACTTTCTTCATATTCTGAAATCAGAGACATCAACCTTCCCCATAATGCACTCCTTTTTTTTCAAAATGGTAACTTGTAAAAATGGTCTATTGTCGAAGTCAACATAATAGCTTTATGACAGAAGGGCGAAGTAGGTTTAGTAATTAACTTAGTGGACCCTCTACTAAAATAAACAGTGTATGAGTATGGTATAGTCTTGGAATGAAGAATACCAATGTTAGAAGTATTTGTGGCTTGAAGTCCTTTTGAACTAATAGTGGAAATATATTCTTTGAAATGAGAAATTGCTTACTTAAATAGAAGTCATACTTTTGCAGTGTAAAATCTCACATCTGTAGCGTAGCCAATCTCTATCCTCGTATTCATGTAAATAACCTCGTTGTAATCTCATTAGCTTATTTCTTATTTCCGTAATTTGATTGACAGTTGTATTTACTATAAAAACCTTTACCCATGCAATGTGAATTATAATTACAAGAAAACCAGAAGCAAACAGTTGTCTTCCATAACGATCTCATTTCGTTATACATCCTTTTGTTTCCACTGTACAGTGACTCGTATGCTGTATTTCTTTTGTAGGGTTCTGGTGATTTTGTGCAGCATGGGGTTCGCCATTGCATTGACTGTTCAAAGTAAAACAGATGAAATGGAAACACTCATTCAAAACATTCTATTTCTGGTGGTAAGTATGATTGAAATAAAGGAAACTGATCTAGTACTATTCCACTAAATGCAAGACGTTGCCATGACTTCCCCGATGTTGCCGTGACGTCATCTACGACGTTGCTTCGACGTCCTACGACATTGCCATGACTCCTCTTGAATCGCGGATATAGTTCATAAAGATGCCTTGTGTTTATTAGAATGCGTCTAACCTGAAGAAGGACTGCAACAAAATATGATCAATGATCTCAAAGGATAATAAACAGTTATATCAGATGATTTGCTGGTGGGTTGTAGGGGGATAGCACTGAAGCATAAACATTTAACAAGTAATAGGCGAGCAGAATTTCGAACAGTAATGCAAATAGTCATGCGAATAGTAATGCAAATAACAGACGTCACTTGCTTCCCACTTAGAAAAGGGTCTAGGCAATAGAAAGGCTGGCCAGAATTTGGAAAAGCCAATGCAAGGATGACGAAAGTTTGTCCGTGTTAGCAACGAGCTGCTTAATATGAAATTAGCATACGATTAACATTTCCTTTAACCAAGTACGCCAAATGCGGCGCTATCTTACGAAGGATGTTCAATTGCTCCTATATCAAACATACCTTCGTCCACATCTAGAGTACTGCAGCACACTCTTCTTGTGTCTGTCGCACTCGGATTACAGCAAGTTAGAGGCGTGCCAAAAGAAAGCTTGCTCATTCATCGGGGCATTCATCACTCCTAAAGACAGTTTGTCCCACGGACGTAGAATACACATCAATGGACTACCTTCTTTATTGTGTAGAAGGTTAGCAAAAGCCCTTGCAATCGCTAGGAATGCTATCATTTCAAAGCAGCCAATACTCATATCAGATCTCTTCTCCGTGTGTAAGGGCAAATACACTAACACTTCAGATGAGAGACACAGACTTGTAGTACCATATTGTAAGACAGAAAAAATTTGACACAGCTTTATTCTAAAGCCTCCAAATTGTGGAACGACCTCCCACAGAAATTAAAATTATTAAGTGGCAGGTCTTTTAAGGAGGAAACACTTAAATGGCACACACACGATCGAGCATCCAACTTTAAGAAATGCGTTTCATAAGTAACATGTTAGAAGTTTCGTAAGAATAATCAAGAAATTTGAAAATAAACAGTGTGATAAATATTTTTTCTGCAAAACGATTTCACAATCGACAAAGTGCAGTCTCGATGCATCTTAGGATCAGTGGCGTAGATAGCGGTTCTGCTTGTCCTGCTTGTGCTGCTGAGCAGGACCAAATGAAATTCAGTCAAAATTGGTATTTTCAGTACATGAGATAATGATATCTTCAAAATCCTCAAAGTAAATAAAATTATGTTGTTTTCATTGGCCTTAAACTAGGTCACTTTTGCTTCTTCGGAGGCCCTATGAGTTCATTGACGTCACTAAATTGACGAAGCGCAGTCCTAGTGCATTTCGGGATGCAATTGCTTTCTGCCACGTGATTTTAAGTTGAAATCGACAATTTTGACAGCCAGGAACAATCCTCGAAATTGACCATCATTGACAAGAGTGCGGCTAATTGCGTTACAAATAAAACATTTACCTGGTGTCTTCACCTGTGGCAGAGGCCAACTCAATTATATACCGAAATGCATTGGGATTGCTGCAGTCCTGCTCGTTTCAGCCAGCAGAAGTGACGTAACTTCTGCTGTGCTTTGATTGGTTGAGTAAGGCCTCGTGCTATTGTTTCTGCATTCCATGCGGTCCAAACATGGACGTCTAGTCCTGCTATTCTGAGGAGCAGGAGTAAGCGAACAGCACTGCTGGAAACTGTCTGCAAAGCCCTGCGACTGCATTGTTTTGACCACAGATCATACAGATGCACATGCTATGGCAAGCAACAACTTCGCAACTGGCTTTTCTTGACAAGCTGGGAAAGCTTACAGGAAATTTAGTTTTAAAACTGTTAATATCGCAGGTTAATATTTTTATTGTAATTGTTAGTATTTAAATTTGTTAGGCAGAGCGTGACTGCGATGTTATTGTATTGTAGATTCATCTCAATACTGGAAATGTCATTATAATGTTACGTTATTTTTGAAAGAAACACGTAAAATCGTGAGAGATGAACTCTTAATGACTCGTCGTGGCTGTAAGCATCTCTTCCCGCATCACATGTTGGCATCGGAATTCCATCAGCTAGAAGCAAAATACCAGGTTTTAAACATGCGATCGACACTTGGAAGGAAACTGCAAACACTCCGCTATGACTGTTATCAGCGGAACAAGAAATGTCGGACATCATGGAGACTCCAAAATCACAGCTCAGATTGTTCTCGACTGCGATAATTCATTGTAACGAAAAGCCGATTTGTTAGCTGCACAGTAAAACGATTCTGGGGCCTGCTCAATGACTGCCGTCGCCTTTATTATAGACTTCTTAACTAGCCAATGAACTCGTGTCAAATGCTCATACAGCATTTTGATTGGATCTATAAATTCAAATTCATATTGATTTCTGTCTCTTTGTATGAAGGAGCTCTGTTTGTTGGTCATCTTTGGTCTGGAGTATCTCTTGCGTCTATGGAGTTGCAGTTCTCATGGAACCTACACTGGTTGTCGAGGGAAATTAAAATACTTAATACTTCCACACATGATGCTTGGTGAGTTAAACATAATTTGATATTGTGTAGCTTTAAAGGCTGCTTTTCGATGTATTTTCATAATTTATTATCATTTACGCTTCATTGTATTAATTAATTAATTATGTCACGTAGCGTATTCTTAAATTTAGTTCATTTTAGATATCTTTTATATAATGTCTTTTAAATATTCTGTTTTGGTCCGATTTATTATCATGTAATAAAATTATGCTAATTTATGCTTTATCAATATGTCAATACCAAAGCATTACCAAAGCGGCATTTATAAGAATTCATGTTCTTTCCGTTATCACAATGACAGATTCATTTATTTTCAAGATATGAATCATTCTTTTATCTCAGATATAATTTCTTAAATCGTTAAAACAAAACTCTGAAGAAGGAAGGATGAAAAACTGAATAACAATGAATATAAATAACAACTTACAAGTTTAAAATCTCGCCAAAATTATTAGAATTACCAAAAGTGCCAAAAATTACTAAAAATACTCACTGCGTTTCCTCGTTGTATAATTACACAAAGTTTTTGATTTAGGAAGAAGGAGGTTCTGGGTTCTCCCGTTGATTTAATTAAAATATTTCCAAGAATTTATTTATTTATTTATTTATTTTTATTTTCATATTTTTATCGCCCTCCGAGGAAACTCGTGGGGGTTGAAAATTCCTGGCATTTGCAAACTCACGTCCTCCCAGCATCAATTTGTACACAGAGTTGTTCCATGGTGGAACGCCCTTCCCGAACATTTTGTGACAGAAAAGTCATTGTATAAATTTAGACGGCTATTGAAAAACACAGATTTTTCTGCCAATTGCCTTGTATATAGATAAAATGCCGCTAGCTGGCTTCAGCGCTGTGAAATAAGTGACTGTACTTGTAGTTAGGCTTTACGTAAGAGGAAGTGCAAATTTCACTGAAATTGCCTGTTCTTAGAACAAAGAAACATACTGTACATACATACCTACATCATCATAAAAAGCATATTTTCTAAAATTTTCCAATAATATTCGACATCTGATACTTTGAATGATGTATTAATGAGTAATAATTAAAAAAAATAGTAATAATTTTAGTTTTAATTTCCTTCTTCATTATGTAATGTAATCTTTGTTGTATGTAATAATAGGTATTTGNGTAGAAATGGCTGTACTAGACTAATAATGTTCTCAATTAAAAATGTGAAAATTCGATATTGATATATCCCAGTGGGCAAAATGCGTTGAAATTTGGTTGAAATCTGGTTGAGACGCGACCAAATGGTTGAAAT
>OFHS01005487.1:1684-11700 GCA_900245855.1 Calvadosia cruxmelitensis
AGCCTGCGTGCAAACTTCGACTGCTTCTCTGAAAATCAGTAAGCTTTTACTTATTTCCAGACAAACATTTGAAATCTGCACTTTGTATTACATAATACCACGCCATGATCACGGTTGAAACCGAGAACTATAGAGTTGGCGGCACCACTGAGATTTCCTAGAAGCATCCTTTTAGAGGTTTAAAGTGCCCCACTTTGATTTTGCCATGATATTTTGGTTTAACTTTCTGAGGGAAAACATATTCACAGCACACTTTGGTGTAATTTTCAAGACTTTTGCGCTGATTTTAGAGCAAAATTCAAACTACACCCGACGCTGTTGAACAACAGAAAGGGCTGATGGAATAACGAATAATGTACAGTATGTACAGTATTATATGTAGATATAATTATATTTCTAAAAAAAAACCAGAATGATATATGAAATAAGTCAGAAAATGAAAATAATTAATTACAATCAAATAGTAGATGGCAAGATAAATTTGCATTATATCTAAGTTTTTAAAGGTATAAATATTCGATGCTGATCGGGTTATGAGGGAAAGAGAATTATAAGTATTGATAGGTCTAACTGCGAAGGAGGACTTGTGTCGCTGACTTCTGCACAGAGGATATTCTAGACGTCCGTGTGGGGTAATATTGAACAATAATTTAGCATCAATATCAATAAGACCATTAATAACCTTGTAAAAAAGATGAAGTCCGCGTGTAGAAGGCGTCTTTGAAGACTCTCAAGGGATAACAATTGTAGCCGAGAGGGACAATTCATATTTTTATCAACAAGAATGGCTTTGAGACTACTAAGTCGACAGTTGTAGTGATGATGAGGCCAGTGATACCCAAGGGCGTGTCGTAAAACGTTTCTATCGACCCCTTTCGTTTATGGTCTAGATGATTGTATCTGTTAAGTTGTAACCGATCGTATAGATTGATGGGTATTCTTTCCTCTCAACATGGATCAAATCGCGGGAAGGTTTAAGAATTATAATAATGTTATGATATCCTGCATGGCCACATTAGATATCGTTCCCAAAACAAGATTGAAATCTGGAACGACATCTGAATATCTGAATATCTGAATATCTGAATATCTGAATATCTGAATATCTGAATATCTGAATATCTATGCCAGAAAAACTTTGCTTTGAACAACAACGCTATCGTAGAAGCGAAAATACATCAAGTCAACGTGAAGGCATCAACATCAATCTATTTAATAAAAGTTATATACAAAATCTAGAAACGGTTAAGATATATAAGGCGGCCTGATCATTATTTGTAAACAGATCGCATGCTAGTCGTCCTCTGTTCTTTGCCTTTTGTCCTCTGCCCTTTGTCTTTTGCCCTTTGTCACCCGTTCAGCTATTCTCGTTCCCAGTTCAACAATAATTTACATCGCCTCTTGTTCCCAGAATCCCATCTTGTTCACAGAGGAAGAAGACATAGATGTTGCTGAGTTTGGATTATTGGTTCATTTTTCGAATTCCAATTTGGCCCCTGCAATAGTTATGATGGAATGGATTGTACTATAATATGATTGGTATAGAGTAGCCTTGAAATCTAGTGTCCTTTCTGTCGCAATAGTTGAGTTGACACGCGTTGTGGATGGGGCTAGATGGTTGAATAGCTAGATGCTATGCGCGTCATTGCCATCTTCCCGTGTGATGTCGCTTTAGGAAGGCACATTGAAGTCACCCCGGCTGGCTGTTCTGGTTCTACCACGGACAGTCGCGAAGAGCGCATTGATGTATGATGGAGCGTGTCTTTTCTTTATGCTCCAGCAAAGCTTGACGGATGAGGACAGACTTTTCTCCAACGCCCATCTTTCTGAAGCACTCTTTCGAAGGGAAAGATCGAGTATGCAAGGCCAATACACGCCTTAACGTATCTACCACAGGACTGGTCGATTCTAGCTTGAAGTTCAAGTTGAAATGTGCACGTACATCGTCATACTGCAGTATCGTGAAAAGCAGCAAGATGAAATATTTAAGATTTAATCAGCGCAATGTTCGTCTTCTCGGAGAGGACAAATCGCAGCCTTGCCAGGCACGCCGCCTTTTGCATATGTATCCTGTTCGCTTAAAGCTGATCGTTCAGTACACGCTCGAAGACCTTTGAGAGAACAGCAAATAACGTGACCGGGCGTTATTTGGTAGCGATGAAAGAAGACGTCTTTCCATGCAGTGAATCTGGAGCATCTTAGATTTCATGTTACACTGGAAAGACGGCTTAATGTCAAGGGTCACAAGTTCATAGTTCTGCTGGCCTTTGACTCTATAGTCTGGCAGGTGCACCCGTTTACTCAAAAGCTCTTCTGATAATGTGATTTGCTCGGAGTGTCTTGAATATCTCCCAGAGCTTTTACCCCAACTTAGCCCGCGTGTTACAGGGCCTGAGACATGATGCCCGATTACACAATGTGATCCTCCAGCAGTTTAATCCACAGCAGGAACAGCAGGAGCGAAGCAGCAATCCTCTGCTATATGTGCATTATCCAGCTTGAAGCCGATAGAGGATACCTTGATAGCATCAAGCCAGGCATTGGCATGCAGAGAACTAGCTCTGGGCAGTCTTGCTCTTTTGGTAGGGCATTTGGCATTATTTTGTAATGAAGTTGATGACTGCTCGCAGATAGGACGATCCCATGTCTTTTGCGACGAACGGAGGGAAAGGGCTGACAAGTCATCTTTAGTTGCCAGATTGAAGGAATGCAACTGCTCAAGGTTGACATGCATATTCATTACAGCAGACTATCACATCCAATGGCGCGTGGCATGAGCTGAGGGAAGCGAGCAGAGCAAGGTCAGATGCCTTGCAGGTTCCCACGCCACCAAGTTTGGGAGGCAACGTGCTTTGAATAAAGTGATCATATCCAATCAGCTGGGAATTCAAAATTTCAGAATGAGTTCCAGCATTGAAGGGATAAGAACATCGTACCGTTAAGTTAATACTTCATAGCAAAACACAGGGCGGATCTTAAATTGTAAACAACTTCGGAATGGTAAGACAATGATGAAATAAAAGCAAGGAAGAATGCGAATCTAAAATCGACAGGCGAGTGGTTTGACAAAATTGAGCAGTTTCTTTGCACAGTTTTTATCCATACATTGTCTGACTCGGCCTGTTATGCGTTGAGTTATTTCCAGAATTCCAAAACTTTAGGTAGGAAATTGTAATTGTGCACTTGTTTAAAAGATTGGACTCGTGAAGAAAATGCAAGGAGGCAACGTCAATTGGCAATGAAACGTGCAGGGACCGAACGGTAAACCACTCGAAAATTATCGTACACTTTTCTAAAATAGTTGAAATAGCACACAAATCCAGGGGGAAATCACTTGAATCTAAGAAAAGACGACAAAGCATCTCCAGATAAGTAAAGAACCTTGAAAAAAAAACAAAAAAATTATAAAATCTGCTAGAACAAATATTGAAGAAAGGTCGAGAAACATGAATGGAAATGCATTTTCAAAACCATCTTCAAGTGAAAAGATTAGTTTAATCTTTAATCTTAATATTTGATGATTGTGTACATGCATATGTGCATGGATGAGCAATTAGGCGGCCACCGGATTTTCGGATCATTGAAATATCAATTGGATAATCTGTAGACTTGAAGTCGTGCTGGTCACCACGCGCTCAATTATGGCAGGCCAATTGATGTACCAGTCGCTTTCATTAGACTTATTCTAAAACCACAGGCGCTAAAAATGTTCCAAAAAGATCATTTCCTACAAAAAGACATAATTCTTAATGCGCAGCTTCAACGCACAAGGAAGTGGGTTTGTTTGA
The DNA here is from genome assembly GCA_900245855.1 of Calvadosia cruxmelitensis. Classification (NCBI taxonomy): domain Eukaryota; kingdom Metazoa; phylum Cnidaria; class Staurozoa; order Stauromedusae; family Kishinouyeidae; genus Calvadosia; species Calvadosia cruxmelitensis. The sequence goes on from OFHS01005487.1 coordinate 5,473, forward strand.
AACAAATTACTCAGCCGTACTCTTATCTGTAATGATCAATTTTGTTAATTATTCATGACGCGGGGTAAAAGGTTGATTTCAGCGCAACACAACGTGCCCTAAAACATTTTCATTCCGCCCAATGCTTGACGGGACACACATGTTTTAGGCATTTGATTTTGAGGTGAAATCTACACTTTTGACAGTTAAGAACAATCCTTGAAATTGACCATCATTGAGAAGAGTACGGCTGATTGCGATTCAAACAAAGCAGTATTCTGACCAGTGGCGTAGCCAGCCTTTAAACTAGGGGGGCAAATAGTTGCGCAGCAGCCGCGAGGCGGCTCCCCCAGGACCCGCCGGGGGCTAACATTGTTTTGGGGGTTGGTGTACCTGCAATAAGACGTTTGAGTTTTCTGTAGAACTGCAGTTTCGAATCCAGTAAAAATATTTATATAGATTCCTAATTCACTCACAGTAAGACAGTAATATTTATATTACAGAAAAGAAATTACCCTCACCCCCAGCAGTTTCTCACCTGATTTCGCCTTGTTTAATTTATGACTTGAAAGAGCATTGAGGGGGGGCGACTGCCCCCTTCGCCTCCCCTTGGCTACGCCATAGATTCTGACGTCTTCACCTTTGGCAGAGGTCAACTCATTATACCAAAATGCATTGGGACTGCGCATGGCGGATTGCACTTCGCCAATCGATCTTGTCGGATGATGAGACGTATTTTCAGATACGAGGTTCTGAGATGAAATCGACAGATTTGACAGCAGAGAATCCAAGAACAACAATGATTGGAGTTGCTGATCCGCATAAAAAACAATGCATTTCAAACAGGATGGGGCAAAGGTCAACTCATTGTTTCAATTAATTAAATTCGCAAGTAAACTAAGAAGATGCTTGGCCGATCCGAAGAGAATCCAGTTTCATTGCAAGACAAGGCCTACTATTTTGACCAACCTTTGACGCCATGTCTTGCTCTGTTTCTAAATATCACGAGCGAGTGTGGCACCACGTGTTTACTGCATGGGTTTCATTTTGACAAGATCGACCCACCCGTGCGACTCTTGTTCATAATGGTAGTATGCAATGGTTATATCGTTCTAAATATTCCGAATCTCAATGTTTCCATCTTTTACAATACCTGCAATCTTGGAGAAGAATTTCACAAAGGTATCATTGCATGGAGTTGAAAGTCTTCATCGGATCGAAGGAAGAGCTTCCTCTGATAATAAAAGAGTCGCGATGAGGATGATGGAGAACGATCTCCCGCGAAGTCCTTGAAATATAGAAATGCATCCATTGATTGTGATTGAGACAGGACATACCTCGAGACGGATTTGAGATCGCTTGTCCATCTGAAGCCGCCGGGGGGTTATGTCATTTCACATGACTTTGTGCTTATCGAACGATCGTACCATGAATGATCACGTGATTGCACGGTGTTCGGTTTGAAATGTGATAACATTCATTTTAGATGATTTTCTTGTCGTTCTCGGTCGGCATTTGTTTATGAGTGCGTATATATGTCAAGCGCTTTATCAAATCATCTTTCGTAACGAAAGAAGGCATTTTGACGGCAAATGCTGTCCCATATATTTGCTTGGCGTGCTAGAACATTCCATGTTCTCTTCTTCGTCATGCGTCTTGTGCTGAGCTTGCTGTTTGTGGCTGCAATTGGATTCTGTCGTCCGCCTTATAAAAGTGAAAATGGCTCCAACAAGCGACCGATTATTGGCATTCTATCAATGGAGCTCTACTCGACGACTGTGGTAATGGATTCGCCTGAACTCATGAATAAATCCATGATCTATGCCTCATACGTGAAATTCATCGAAGGAGGTGGTGCTCAAGTTGTTCCTATCTTTGATTGGTTCCCTGAATCGGAATTAAAGAGTAGGTTTGAGCAGGTGAATGGTCTTGTCTTTCCTGGTTCACTGGTCAGTCTAAATGAATCCACATACGCCACAGCTGCAACGTATTTATACAAACTGGCTATCGCTGCCAACAATCGTGGAGATTATTTTCCTATTTGGGCTGTGTGCAGAGGATTTCAACTATTACCGTTAATAACGACAGGAAAACGCCCCGACCAAATACTTATACGAACGGAGCAAAGCCATAACGCAAGTTTATCAGTGAAAATGACAGAAAAAGGGAAGAAACACAGTCGGATTTTGAAGACTATGTCTGCAGAGATGCTGCACAACATCGAAACACTTAACTTGACTGCACATTTCCATTACTATTCAATCACACCGGAATATTTTGCCCAAAATGAAAAAATGCGTAAACAATATCTCGTTGTTGGAAATAGCAAAGACTCTGAAGGAAAAACCAGTGTGGCCATATTTGAAGGTAACTCACAATCTATCACTGCATTTATCACTGCATTTATCACTGCATTTATCACTGCATTTATCACTGCATTTATCACTGCATTTATCACTGCATTTATCACTGCATTTATCACTGCATTTATCACTTGCATTTATCACTGCATTTCAACTGAAAACTAACACTTCACACAGCGTTTAATAACAGTGCACATGTGTGTTCTATTTTATTTGACTTCGAGCGCAGAATAAGCATGGAATGCTACTTACACTATTTCGATAATATGCTTTCGTAACAGCCAAACTTAAATTATTTAAATATATACAATAGATTATAGTAAAGCTAATTAATTGAATTAAACGAATGCTTTCTTGAGCATAGAGTATGCTTAGTAATACAGTGTAACCCGCTTAAGCGCAATAGTAATTTGCCAACGATATCCTTTGCTCTATGATTAGGAATTGTGCTTATCAGGAATCAGTTAAGAGAATATTTTGTACTGTACGCATTAATTCGGTACATAGCAAATTGTTTGCAGATAAACGTTTTTTTTTGCTTATCCAATTTGCGCTTAAACGGGTTATACAGTATCTACAATTCTACATGCAATATAATTTGTAATCGATGAAAGAAAGAGGGCAGGAAAAAAATAAAAAATAAAAAATATAAATAAAACAAATAATGTTATAGAATTCTGTTTTAAAAGGTTTAGGCAGAATCGACCTTTGAACTTAAGATCCATGACGCAGGAACTGTTTTCCTCTCAGTGCATTACAAACAGAATGATTAAATTAAGGAAGGCCATGCAACGACAAACAAGAAACTATTTCAACATCAAACAAATGTTACAAAATCTCAAGAGATTTTCATTACAAGGGTTCTTTTGGAACTCTCTAACGCTTTGAGAATTATATTTTGATTGCAAGAAAGGCAAAAGACGACCGATGGCCCTCCGTGACAGGTCGGAAATTTAAAACGGCCGTATGGCGTGTAAGAAAACATCATGTTACTGTCTAGGTCAACAAACTTGTTGATGATTTTAATCGTTAGGTCGAAATCTCTGAACAGACTCCAGAGCGATAATTTCTCGTTCAATAGTAGGGTTCCGGACGGGTGTTGCATACTCTAGGATGGGAAGGCAAATGTTTTGAACAAGTGAAATGTAAAAGCAATTTCCCTGGAGAACTTTGTTCATCATTCTTGAGCGAATGCCAGCACGACGGACATCTTTGGAAATATGAGGTTAAAATGAAGTTTCACTAAAAGATTGACATCATTGATCAGATACGATGTGTAAATTGTAGAATTGCTAAGGTGAAGGGTCTTGAATTTATGCATAGCCAGGCGAAGTTGATTTTTTGGAGTCCAAGAATATATTTAGTTTAAATCATCTTTCAGCTTCTCATGGTCAGACATACTGTTGACTTTAAAAAAGATGGCGCCAATAGAGCTATGTTTGAGAACATCAATAACATCATTAATGAGATCGCGAATAATATAGGGCCTAAAACGGAGTCTTGGGGGACGCTAGAATCAACAGGAATCCAACTGGAGAACTGATTAGCAATACCGGTTTTCCCTGTCGTCAACCACTTAGAAATGCTCCAATCCAGGAGAACAGACGACTAGAAATGCCAATAGCTGCAAGTGTAGCCAACAGTTTCCGATGGGAAACTGTGTCAAAGGCTTCAATTTAATCGAGGTAAATAATGTGAACAGTATTTGTGTCACCCAACTGTTTGAACAAATGCTTACCGTCTCAACAAACCATTGAGTTACAGTGAAACCTGTCTATCATGGTCACCTCTGGGACCTGAGGAAACGACCTTTATAGACAGATGGCCTTTCTGTCCAGGTTGACTTCTAAAGAAAGTGTCATTTTGGGGGTTATGAAGAGTGGGCCTTATACACAGGTGGCTGCTCTATAGAGGTGGCTGCTCTATAGAGATTACGATTAATACAGGTTTGACCGTATTGTAGTTTTGAACGTAAGGATTTTAAGCCAGATTGAAATTTACTGACTAGACAATTAGAACGAAGGTGGTCGACCAACAAATTCTATGATTCTTTCAAGTAAGAGGCACTCAGATGTTATGCAACAAGTTCATTGTATACGACTTTATTATCATATCAGGCGGCATTGTTTGTTCTGTTCAAGTTATGCAAGATGATCGTTGTATACGACCTTATTAATACAGTATACTGTATGCTATGCGGCATTGGTTGTGATGTGTTGTACGCATGCGCGTAAGCACGGCTATTCCTGTTAATAGATCTGCAATGAAAACACGATGCTTCCTATGCTTTGTAGTGTGTTATTGCCTCGGACCATATGCTCGGACATATCAGTTTGTACCACACTGACGGACTTTGCACAACTTGAACATAACATTACACTGTATAATAATAGTCACCAGTTGTAATAATTAATTATTTTCTTTAATTGGCAGATAAGAAGTACCCAATTTACGGAATACAATTCCATCCAGAAAAGGTGTTATACGAATGGAATCCAACTTTGAATGTGGACCACGGAGACAAGGCAGCAGGTGTATCGCAATACTTGGCTTGGTTCTTCGTCCACGAAGCCCGCAAAAATCATCACAAATTTGAGTCATTTTATGACGAAACTAAGTCACTAATCTATAATTATAACCCCATTTTTATTGGTGTAAACGAAACTTTCGGGCCACCTTTCATTCAAATGTACGTTTTCTAACGACTTAAAACTTTATAGAAGTATTTATACAATACATTGGCGGATGACGCGACTTGCTTGTGACTTTTGTTGCGAGCTCACATGTTGTCATTGTAATCTGTTTAATCACAGTATGATGTGCATTGTGTTAATGATGAAATGAAATTATTTAACATCAGATTAATTTCTTAAACTTGTTATGTGATCTGTTCTGGTATATATTGATCTTCTAAATCCGTCCAGTGTAGAGGAATACCGTCAACTAGTTATTAGCCAACGTAATGCTCAGTAGCATAACACGAGGAAGTTAAACAACAAACGTGTGTTCATTAGCTGTGTTATAAATCAACTGAATAATAATGATAAACATAGGCCTATATAGGTCTCCTATATCTATGGTTGTAAATCAACTGAGCTCAACAGCTACTGTATGAGAGGCTGGCCTCTATTACAATAACAGTCACAAATAGCACTGACCCAAGCACGGCACAAGGTTCGAAAGGGGACTCCGGATCTAAACTTCGGATCCGAAACGTTTAGATATTCCAAGGATTATACTAATTTGAATATTGATTTCATGGAGCTCAATAGTTTAGTCAGTTTGGAACCAGCTGATTCTGTTCATGCAATCTCGTCCGGAATCTGATTGAAGGCCGTGGATTTAGCTGATCCTTATTTAAGCTCCTTTTAAAAATTTATGGAGATTGACGTAAACTTCAGACTGTTGTACAAAACTGATGTCATTTCATGCCTACAAGACATTCTACTTTAGATCTTTCGTAACGTCATGGATGTGTGCCATGATTTAAAACTAGCGGCTGGCATTTTCTTATTTCACATGATTTCTTCTGATCATGAGTTATTTCAGAGGATCATGGAAAAGAGAAAACACATGGTTTGCGAGTGCCAGCGCCAATTAGTTGAAGGACAGAGTATACTGTTGTGTTCGGAGAAACAACGAGATGATAGCAATAATAGTTTTTTAATTAAAGAAACTTTTATTTCAAATAATTACATCCACAATCTATATAGACAAACTTTCCTAAAAGTAAATTAACTTTAACTAATAAAAACTATGCATGTTAATAGCTACTTATAAAATCTACAGTTAAAAACTTAAAACTAAACCTGACTAAGATATTTACAAATTAAAAATCTCTTCCAATGAAGCAGTTGAGGGAATAGTGCCAATAATAGTACTAATA
>OFHS01005488.1:0-11198 GCA_900245855.1 Calvadosia cruxmelitensis
CTCAACACGCTCGCTGGTTGTTTTTATCGACAAAGGGCAGATGAAGCGCCAGCTGAGCAAACACTCAGACAATACTTTTGAAAATGACCTGTGAATTGGTAAATGACATCCGGAAATATTGAATGCAGCACAACATCAATCAATGTCAATCTGTTTGACTGGGAATGGAGTGAACGCTAGCACTGTGACTGTTTCGGAACGATTTAGTTGAAGGAAGAGCAACTGAGCAAGCATGAAAAGTAATTTTCAGAATGCCTAATAAGTTATAGTAACGATTACAAATTACTGCTGAAAAATGTAACGAATTACCGTTACAAATTACTTTATCAGAAAAGTAACGGATTACAGTTAAAATTACTTTAAAAAGTAACGATTACAAGTAATCAGTTACTTGTAACGAATTACTATACAGCACTGAAAATGGTTTGATGCCAGAATGTTGGCTTACGCACAGTAGTAATTTGCAGGTTAGGCCTAAAGTCCCAGTTTCCCTGGCCACTCCCTGATGCCAACCTCAGCGTATGAGAGTTTACTACATGCAATTGAAGGTTTTAAATATTCTTTGGCAAACTACTTCTATACAGTGAAACCTGTCTATAACGATCACCTCTGGGACCTGAGAAAAATGACCTTTATAGACAGGTGGTCTTTCTGTCCAGGTTGATTTCTATAGGAAGTGCCATATTGGCGTTATGAAGAGTGGCCTTTATACACAGGTGGCTGCTCTATAGAGATGGCCGTTAATACAGGTTTGACTGTACAAGGCTTTGTCAGTTAATTTTAAAATATTGAAGGCTCTCCTTTGACTGATTGTGATTCAGCTCAAATACGTCAGATCTTCGGTGTGGGCAAGCTGGTTATTGATGCCCCAGGATACATGGAATTATATTTATTTATATATTTTATGGTTATTTATGTTTAGGAAGCACAAGTCTGCGAGTCTGTGGCTGATATGAAAATAGATGCGAGACCTAGCAATGGCAATGCTGCTGTTGATGATCAGCATAATGCTGTGCATTCTGACAGTGCAAAGCTTGCAAACAAGGCAAACGATCCAAAGCCAGTTGTTTACGATAAATTTGTTCCACCTGAGTTAAAAAAGAAAATTGCTCAAACCAAGAAGCTTAAAAATGGAGACAAGGATTGTGCAAAGGAAGAAAAGAAGCTGGGTATGTTGAAATGATGTGGTCTTATAGAGATGGAAGACAATGATAATCCTGTACTATTTGCATTTTATGTCTGAAAATTCCAACTGCCATCACTGATTTTGACTGTAAATTTTTTATATGCTGTTTATGTAGAAGTAGAATTTTCACAAGTAGTTGATCATCTTTTGATACTTTTCAATGGGAACCTATGGCTTAGTCGGCTCTTGGGTTACTGTTTGACACGAATCTGCGCGCGTTGCAAGAGCGATAAAACAGCAGGCTAATGAGGATAAAATCGTGACTAAAAGTGATCTTTGGATGGGCTGCTCTCAAACAGAATGTGCCTGGGGAACTCCCGGGGAGCTACACCCGATCCGCTGTAATTAGGTGAATACAGTTACTGAACAGGTTTTGGTCATAACGCCGACCAGGACCTGAAGCTGCTTCTGTTCCATCACACAATCGAGCCGGTATTCTTGTATGGTTGCGAGTCCTGGGTACTGTCGGAATCAATTGCAGCTCGGCTTACTCAATCGTATGATGCATTGCTCTGACATGCCCTTGGGTACCTCTGGCCCGACGTTATTACTACTGCTGATTTGAGAAGGATCACGCCATCAGCGGAAGCAGTTGTACATGATTGTCGCATGCGCTTTGTTGACCATGTCCTACAAGCGGAGGACCAATTAGCAGAATATTTCTTTTCATTGTAACAACGAAAAGCCGAAATGTCAACCTCCGAAAGTTGACTTCCAAAAATTTTGCTACGGACAAAAAGAGGCAGAGGTCGAAACATAGGTAGGAATCATTAGCAAAGTTAATACCAAAAGTTTATCTTCTTTCAACTTGCACAAAAGATCACTATGGAGAAAATCTTTTTGTTTTAATATTTGGCAATTATTGTGTTTGTTTTCTCACTCAGCCTGTATCTGAATTCCGTTATCATGATCAATTTCCATAAATCAGCTATCAATTTGACTTTATAGTGTCTGCGAGGAGTATTTCACTGATCATGGAACACATTTTTAGTGTAGGTCAATCGGTCTTAACGAGAGTCAGCGTGCAGCTGCTGCTTCCTTCTGAATGTTTTCGTTGTTTTGTCCTGAAAATATGGACTTGCCTATACTCTGTTTTTGTGTGCACTCTGCACAATTCTCAGTTACGTTGTACATTTATACAGTCAAACTCGCTCTATATCCATTTTGCTTACAACCCGCTACTTTTTTCCAGATTTTTACAAAACTAGCTTCTTGTCCCATTTTAAGGACGCCTTACAATGTATGGAAACATTATGGAACATTTCGAGAGTGAGGAATCCAGACAGCTTGTCACTTTTTGGTCGCCTAGAGTTATTGTTTCATGACTTTTTCTTCCCTGCTTGTGATGAGAGCAAATTGTTGTTTTATTTTGTCCGGTTATGTCCCACCTTGCTCTATATCTCAGTTATAGTCTGCACAGAGGGCGGGGAATTAAGCAAGTTCTACTGTAGCTATTATTAGCTTACACTTTTGGTATGCTGTTAACTTGTTAAACATAGAGCTCTTGTTCTATTTCTTATTATTCCGTTTTAGTTGATATCCTTATTCATGTCTTTGATGGGATTGAAACAACGGAATCAAAATTGGAAGCGCTGGCAAGAAAATATGTCCTTCTTGTAAGTATTTCAATACTGTTTGTTGTTGACTGCAATTTCCTTGCATATGCGATTGTACGTTTTTGGACAGTGTACACTTGTAATGTAAGCTATAAGTTTGTAAAGGCAATACAAGTGCCACCTCAGTATCTGTATGCTGATGTATGTGCTGTATACACGTTTCACACATATATCTATTGAAACCTTACCTTACGTTCTAAGTGTTGAAGAACTGATTTCGTGTAATGCAGAGATCGATAGCTACCGACACAAGGAATCAACACGTCTTGCTCAGAGCGAATCTCACAATAACTCATTTTACTAAATACCGGTAACACATCACACCTATAACACTTGCATTATCGGAACTAACAACTGTTTACATACAGTGACACTTCCGATTGAAGCATCACAATTATTACGTCATTACTATTTCCAACACCAAGTCGCACAAATTTTTTAGTTTTTGCTACACATTTTGCAAATCTGAAATCTTACATTTTGTCCTATTACAGCGCCACAGCCGAGGACAAATCTAAGGCAAAAGTTTTATTCTGTCGTTTCCTAAGTAGGCAGCTACCAAATGCCATGAGCTCAAAGTGGCTTTCATGTTATATCTATGTGCTGCTCAGTGCTCAGGGACGTGCTTGCTTCCTTTGCCCAACAACTGTATAACAACATGATACGGGTGACCATAATGCTTGTTGAATAGCCTCATTGCCAAGATAGCCTCATTCGAAAGGGAAATAGAGGAATTAACATGACAATATATGGCTGACTCTTTGGGCATGGTGATTTGCAACAAATCTGCAGTCATCCTTTTGTTTTCATATTCACGTTGTATAAAGGTAACAGGAAGGAAATATTTTGTTGGATCAGTTGTTTAATTCTGATATTCTGGCTGATACTCATGTCGGTCAAAATACGAGGAAGTCCGACACCATCATACAGGTGTTTCATACACGTCTCATTTCATACACTTGTTATACACTCTAATTATATCAACATACCTGTCAGTCATCACTGTATTTCAGTCTGTTTCTTTAGTCTTGAAGGTGATTTTCATTGATTAGCTTGATAGAAATCTTTCTTGAACAAATTAATATGGTTGTTGTTGTTTTCAGGCCACAGATCATCGAGCGGCCGAGATAAAATTTGACGAAGTCACAAACAAATATAACACGGTAAGATTAGTTGTTATCTCAAATCAGCCAATGTCCTTGCTACTTGTTCTATACATGCTCTTGTGTTGTCCCACTGTTGCTGCCAGTGATATATTAGACTTGTCTTAAATGACTACCTATGGGACCAATCAATGTTCTAAAATTGGGATAGCGTACAGGGTAACGATTCGGCATTGAATTTACATTAATAGTCCGTTTTAATTCAATTGACGAATGATAAAAAATGGCTTAAGAATAGAGCAACTAAGGATTGAGATTGACTGAATGGAAAGTAAAATGCTGAGAATGTCTGATCCTTGCATAAGCCCTTACATCAAGTGCTTTTAATATATGTGATCACATTGTTAAATAATTTTGATGGCTAAAGGTATGGAATAGTCAATATTTGGAAAATTGAAATCGCGGCACGGTATAATGGGACATAATGCTTCAGCAGTTTGATCTCAGGCAGACCCAGAGATGAAGAAGTTAGATGATAGTGTGGTCGTTTTGTGGTTTCCATTGTCGTCATTCGTATCTGTTATGTTTCTGTTTTTCGTCATATGTATTGTTCTCTCGTATTAGCCCCCGTGGTGTTAATATTGTCATGCTGTTATGTCGAAGCCTGGAGTAATTTAGTTATGTTTGTGTCTTCGGCATGAAATGTTTTTGATGATAAAGCTTGCTGTTGTCATTGTCTCCAACCCGTGTTACGACAGGTAGACACAACAAACTTAATGAAGCGATAACATCATGTAACAAAGGGCAACATCAACAACGTCTTTAATTTGCTTAATCTCTTGGCCACCTCAACAGTAGATAGTAGATATTCTCAACAGGCATAATCTTCAATGAGTTTCTACTAAAATTGATTAAAAATAGCCACTCCACCTCAAAATAATTACCGTATTTTTCCGTAATAGCGCCCCAGGCGCTTATATGGAAAATCGAGTTTCTGAGGCAAGAAAATTGACCCGAATAAGCGCCCCGGGCGCGTAAATGGAAAATCTCTCGCTCTCCTTTGTGACTCGTTGGTCTAGCGGACGGCGAGATATTGTCCATAGCTGTTGCAGAGGCAGTTCTACTGGGAATGATTCAAATTTTCCTGCAACTGCCACAAGACCACAATCGGACCAAACAACCGCCCTGGGGCGCTTATTTGGAAAGAATAACCAAATAACCGCCCCAGGGGCGCTTTTTTTGGGGGGCGCTATTACGGAAAAATACGGTACGTATGACGGTCATTTCATAAGAGATTGTAAATATCTGAATAGACAATTAGCTAATTGGGAACAGTTGGTGACAGCCAAATCTTAGTAGTGATGACAATGTCGTAAAGTTTGGAATCAAGTAGAATAGACAAATAAGTCAAGGCAGCTTGTTGTTTTGATTTGATTTGATTTATATGTCAACATAATATGAGTGTAATTGACAGACCAGAACAGCAAAGCAAAAATACTTATACTATACAACAGATATGCAGCTTCATAACATTAGAAAACACTTAAGCAAATATAAAAGCTCACATTAACTACGTCTTTGGGAATAATGATAGCTCCATAATGGAACTACAAGATAAGCAGAGCTATTGACTGTAATATATTTTGATTTCATCTTTAAAGAGTTTCCTTGAATTTGAATACTTGTAATTTTGTTGTTGTCATTTTGTGATGGTATTTGTAGACACTGAAAAGCAAAGACTTCCTGCAGCTTGAGAACACAAAGATGGCAACTGCAAAGACTAAACTGGAATGCCTTTGCCGTGAACTGCAAAAGCAAAATAAGGCAATTAAGGTGCGTCATATAAAGAGATAGAAGACTGTTCTCTGTGTAGTATAGGCTAATTTGATATAATTACGCTGGATGCTCCTAAGGCAAGACATGAAAAATAACATTCAGATTTTAACCCTTGTCCTGCTCATAAAACTAGTCAAATGAAGACTTAAAGTTGCTTTATTGATTGCTGATTGGTTGATCTTGAGGGACTAACTATGTGATTGGTTATATGTTGCTACTTTTGAATTGTTTCGAAAGCGTGTATACACGTCAATAGCAGGACAAGGGTTAATATAATCCAATGACAACATATTCCTCAGCTTTCCTCGATGTAGCACTTTGATGCATGTAGCTCTTTGAGCACTTTTTAAGCTCTTTGTTGTGTTTGGCTTTTCCTTTGCTCTGGTTTTCCTCTATCCTGCAGCCAAGAAAACTGTGTTGGATTTGGAGATGGGACGAACGTTGAATTTAAATTCGGTTTTCTCGAACTTCGGGTGCCAAAGTTCGAAATCGAAATCGAATTCGAAAAAACAAAGCTGAAAAATCGGCTTTGCATATTGTTATTTTCTAATTCAGAACTTGATTTTCTTTCTCAAACCCATGCCAAAACAATGTTCCGATAGTTGTCTGCTCTGTAAAGGCCTAGGCTACTGGGAAATTCCTAGGGAAATGAAAACGCTCGTCACAAAGTGGCTTCAGTTGCCCATAGACTTGTTGTTCCTTGGAGAGTTGTTCTCTTGAAGGAAATAAAAATTGTTCGAATTCGAATTCGTTTTTCCGAATTTTAAAATTTGAAATTCGAAATCAAAAATTTCTAATACTGGACTTTGTCCCATCTGTTCAAATACCAATAGTTTTCATGACTGAGTGACAATTAGAAATAATAGCGAATGCAGTTTTTCAAATTGTTTGGAGCTGACCTCACTTGTCAGTTGATGACAGTTTTTATCCTTCAAATTATTTATGAAAATGTTGACTTATATAATTTGGATGGCACATTCTTGTAGCTACTTATTTCATTTGAAATTATGTGTATTCAGTTCACAAAGTAGGTAATTTAATGTTATGTATATTGTATATGTGGAAGACGAAAGGACGAGAGATGAAGACTGAGACTTTTGCATTCCACATAATATATAATTGAGAGAGAGACAAGTTGCTGATTCCACGACAGGGAGAGATGGCAGAGTTCCAAGGAGTACATATGGTCGTTGGTGCCAGAGCTCTATGTCGTGAGACACAGCGTAGATAAGATGACAGACAGAGTTGTTGATACGACGAAGTACAGACGGCAAAGAGAATGATTACAGGAAGACACGGCTACATATTCTTACAATCACGTGACTACACACTGACGACATTGAGTTCACACAGACCGCGCGTCAGCCACTACATATATGTAACATTTTATGTATATGTACGTCAGCATCATGTTGCTGGCCTTGGATTGATCATTTCTCATCTCGAATGTAGACACCAAATAGAAGGTAATGACTTCAATAACCACGTGATAGGTTAGGTATAACATTGCATAAATTCATACTCATCATTTGGTTTAACCATAAAGGTGAACTGGTCTGTTCTCAGTCAATGAAACACAACCAACTTGCAAACAGAAATCCGCAAAATATATAACGGCAAATTAACATAGTTGAACAACAGAAATCAATATAAAATCATTGTGCAATAGATTAAAAATATTGTGAAACGATCATAATGTATATATCGGTATCAGAACGAAACTGTAGCCTCGTTTCTGTAAAATGTTAGATGATTTGTTGCAACAGTACATGTAATATAATGTATATGTGATCTTCATACAGCTGGCCAACATAGCATATGGTTTTCAAATGGTTGCTTCTACAGAATCTGAGTTTAACTTTACTTGCGTAGTTTTATCGAATTTTTGCTATTTTTTCTATCAGAATGATGCTAGTCGACAAGCTTCTGAAGAAGATCAGAAACGAAAAGAACTCTCTGAGAAATTCCAAGTCACGATCAATGAAATATCAACACAAGTAACAGAGAATCACCAAGCCAATCAGCAACTGCGACAAGACAATAACGAGTAGGCCTATGTGATATTTGTTTTCAGATGCTTTCTTGTTCCCAGTTTAAAAACCCTATTTGAATAATGCTTGCCTTGTGCTGTTCAGTATGTGAGCAGGGCCTTTTAACCAGTTGTCACTCATGCTTTAACTAAGCCTTGTATTTGGAAAAGGCCCTTACAATGACTGTTTACAGGATTCAAATGTACAGTATCTAGATTGTTCTAAGGGAAATCGTTCTAGAGTACATCTTACCTTACTGGGTAATTATATTGTTGAACGCAGCAACCATATAAGAAAATTCTTTTCCAACATGTCAAGTAACCTCAGCAACAGTACTTTGGGCCCCTTTGACTCTTGAAACAGCCCTGTAGGCCAATTTGTGCTTCCCGATCTGATCCGACATTTGATCTGCTCAGGGTAATATAATTTGTTTGTGATTGTTCATGAAGCTGAGAGTGCAATCCGCCAAGCATAGTGTCAATATATTTTGACATGCAAGCTAATTGACCACTACCACAGGGGATAACATCAATAACTAGTTTGTTTGAGACACATTTGGTTATACTATTGTCTATGAAGGTCCATTCTGTGGATATTTTGTGACTGCCAAAACTGTAGATCTCAGCTCACAATCACGTTTGGAAAACACTTCCATCCTGACAACTCATAAGGACTGCACTTTTATCCGCCTCTATTGCTTGATACTGATTTACCGCACATTTGAATTTTATCACCTGTATGTCCTTTATTTTAGGCTCACCCAAAAACTAAAAGGGTTATTGGATCAGTATGAGCTCCGTGAGCAGGTAGACATAAATTATTTTGATTCTTACATGTGTGGATTAATTGTTTATAGGAAATCCCATTTTGTCCAATCTTTTGTCATAGCTGTTACTTAATTAGATTTTTTTGTTTGCACGCTGGTACTTGCATCTGAATTGTTTCAATGCATGTTGTATTTTAGTACAGTCGAACCTGTATTAGTAGCCACCTCTATAGAGCATCCACCTGTGTATAAAGGCCACTCCTCATATCCCAAAAATTAGACTTTTATAGAAATCAACCTGGAGAGAAAGGCCACCTTTCTATAAAGGTCGTTTTCCTCAGGTCCCAAAGGTGACCATTACAGACACGTCACTGTAGCAGCATTGCCATGTAAATCATTTGTTTCTTGTTTGAGAATCAATAACTAGATAATGAATCTAACAAATTACGGTAAGCCTTTTTACCCTTTCTTTCTTTGTAATTTTCCTTTTTTAAAGTAAGTGGTGTAATAATTTTCTTTTTAGATAATTTGTGGGCAAAATAAATTGCAGTTGTAGACTGCACAATGGTGTTTAATGCTTTGGAAGGCCGCAATAGAGGGAAATCTACTTTAAGGTTGATGCATACAACAGTGGTTTGACCAGGCGTTTAATTATTGGAAGGCAAGTCAGACCTATATGTACTTAAGAAATTCATTCATGAGTGGCTGGTGTTCACTAATCTCTGCCTATGTCCCTCAAATGAGTAGTGTTATTGTGGTATTACTTTTTAGTAACAATATAGAAGTAGCTATGAAAGCAATCATTATCAACAGACTGTCAGAAGATGGTGGAGATCTCCAGTGCCCTATCTGTGATCAAAGTGATGTTTGCTGAGATGGTTCAGTCTTCAATATAAACAAAACATGTCTCATTTCTATTTTTGTGTTTGTAGCACATTGAGAAAGTGATGAAGGCTAAAGAGCTTGAGCTTCAATTATGCGAGACGAAGCTGCAGCAGCAAGTCCTTCAGTCGCGGCAGGATAAAGAGACACACTTGCAAGAGAAACAAGTGGTGAGGAACAACATCACGTCTTAGCATAATATTTTCCTACGCGTAAACCCATACATGGAAGCTGCAGCAGCAATTAATGGGGTAATTAAATAAACAAGTTTCAAAAAGTCTCCTTTCCAGGAAGGAAAATGTCGTAACACAACCCCAATATCAGTTTCTCAATTGTTTTCCCCTTGCGATAAAGAGAACTTCTATAGCCAGTATTGTTATTCCATAGCTAGTTTTAGGTTTTAGACGTCAAACATAAATTCCATTTCAAGCGCGATGTGCGACCATTTGTAATGTGAAATTTCACAAACAGAAAACCAGGGCTGGATCAGCTACCTTTTAAAAGTAGCTAGCTACAGCTACAGCTACTCTCAGAAAAAAGTAGCTAGCTACAGCTACAAAATACTTTTCATGAAAAAGTAACTGTTGAAAAGCTACTTTTCCGAGCAAATAAAAAACAGCGAGCTTAACGAGGCTGATAATATTTTCGTTCTCCCTGCACACAGCATACAATGAAGAAGAAAGACTCGACGAGCCTCCACAGCAGCATGAAAAGTGAAATACTTTGGCGATAAATATGGCCAAGGCGAAGCAGTAACGAGTGTTCTTTGCAAAGCGCTCTCTGTTGTCGAAGATGCCATGTTGCTTGCTTGATTCCAACTGATGAATTGCTGGCTGTGAGACTATTTAACCACTTGCAAGACAACAGTTTACGGAAACACAGTAACATAATAGATTCCCAAGCGACCAAGCTGTTTCTGAAACTGACAGTGCCGCTGTTTTGCTTATGCTTTTGTCAACACCTTCCTGTTGTGAAATGTTGCCGTCTATGTAGGCGGTCTGCCCCGAAAATCGCAGCAATTGAAAAAAGGCGAGAACACCTGCAGGTAGCGGTATTTCTTTGTATCGCTACTCGCTACCGCTTCGAGAAGTAGCTAGCTACCGCTACTTGCTATACTGTTAAAAAAGTAGCAAGTTACCACTACAGTTACCAAAAAAACTAGCGGTTACTTTTATTTCACTACTTTTAGCGAAGCTACTTACATCCCTGCAGAAGACACGGATCTATGGGAAATTCTATGAAGATTTAATATATATTTCTATTTTTTGTAAGTAAAACAAATCTTCCTACCTTGAAACAAACGTTTTGCGAATAGCGCTGAGGTCTGATTCTTGCTGCGACTACTTGTAAATTGAGTCGAATCAAACTATTGTGGTCTAAGTAAGTCAATCGTTCATTGTCGGGCCAGCTAGTTGGTTATTTGCACGTTTTGCAACCACGATACAGCACAGAGTTGCAGTGTAGCAGGACAATTTACTGCACAGCAGATAATTATTTTGTTTTATTGTTTCTGTTTTGCAGCTTCTCTGTGACTTGATGGAACAGAAGAAACATTGTGAATTGCTTCTCAAGCAAGAAGTGGAATTAAAGGGACAGGTAATTTTGTGTTTTGTTTTGTTGTAATAATAATTAAACTCATCACCATAGATAAGTTGTTTTTGGCGATGGTGCTTGGTTTGGTGGGAGCTGCATCATGCAAATAGCAGAAAATGGTTTGGTGGGGTTGCTTCCCCGCGAATGGCAGTAGTCGAGATAGCAAACCTGTCACCACAACCAAGC
>OFHS01005489.1:0-11697 GCA_900245855.1 Calvadosia cruxmelitensis
ACTCTGAATTATAATTGCAAAGCGATTGATGGATGGAATCCGAATGACTGGCAGATTAGCGGTGCAAGCAACAAGACGAGTTTGAGTCTCCGTGTTTCGATTTTGAAAATGGGGACGTCAATTTCTCGGAAATGCGATGCCCAAAATTTGCGGTTGGAACCAAATTGTAGTTTTCATCTGAATTTCCAAAGTGGCCGTTGAAAGCAGTGTAGTCGGAGGCAATCGTGTTTACACTAGGATTTTCCGAAGGCAGCCGTGATCATAGAATAATTAATTAGTTTGTTGAGTAAATGGACTTTGNGACTTTGTGAAGCTTCGGAATTTTCTCTCTGCCTTCCGCGAACTAGGTTCGCGGGTTCGGGCACTTTGTGCCACCCTGCTCAGGCCAGAAAGGATTTGGCATTGGGAATATGAATAATACCATATTATGTTCAAGTCACACCCCAATTTAGCAATGTGCAACTGAGGATGCACGGGAATAAGATGCTAACAAAACACTTTGCACATGTAAGTAAAAATTTAGGACTTACGTACAAGCATCATGGTCTCCCAAATAAACAAGCCGTTGACTTACGAGATGACCATGATCACATAATTTTCATTACCTTGTAATTTTTATAGCAAAATTGAATAACTTTTTATCTTTCTTTGTTTATTTGTGCCTACGTAAATTATAGTGAGGATGTGTCATTGTGTAAATCGATCTTATCTATCCATTTCCATATTAAAGTACGACAACAGCTTCCTTCATCTTGCATTTCTACACAACAGATTAGCACATAGAATCCAGCATAAACAAGCTATATATATTGCCGTCTCTCATTGCCATGGAGTAATATGAATCCAATAGCATGTGAAAACCACTTGAAAACCATGTGAAATGCAAACAGCACACTACATAAAACCATGTGTAATAATAAATACCACGTGAAAAACCATGTAAAAACCATGTAAATTGGTAAACGGAACAGAAAAACATGTGACAAGGGCAATTTTTAAACGCTTTTCAAACAGTTCTTCGCGTGGTTTTCACACCGCTCTGGTTTATAGTGGAAGTAGTTGTTGTTTCCACAATGCATAAGTATCACTCACCCTTCTGTCTTGTCCTCTATAGAACTTAATGTGCTGATGTCCATAGATTTAGTTTGTCTCTCACTGCCTCCAGTCCATCTGTTTCCTGGTTTGCTTATCCTATATTGACATGGCATCTGTAAAGTCAGACAGACTCAGATAATGATGACTGACCTGTTCAGATCATGTTGACATCCAAAGAACCCAGATTACAGAAGACAAGTCAGACACATAGCAAACGGATAACAATCAACAACAAGCAACCAATCGAGTTACACAACTGCATCTGCCTGGCCTCATTGATTTCTGCAGCTCTATTTTTGATTTTTGTTGCAGGATGATTACAACAACAGCCATGGCGGCAAATGGACCATTCATAACCTCAGGGTCTACCTTGAGGGTACTAGAGGAGAAGAGGTAATCAAACAATGTGATGTAGGTTTGCATTAGTTCCATCGGTGTGGTCTAGCGGCTAGTGTGTGTGGCTGCCAGTCAGACGTACCGGGTTCGAGTCCCGGCCAAGCCGACACATGTATTCGACTATTCGTTATGTCTTCTGTGGTTTTAATTGTCGAGGGAGACAAGCCATTGGCTTATTGGGCTACCCTTGTTAAATGAAAAGGACATTTATATTTGTTTACTCCATGGTACTTACATTTTGCCACATTTTGGGGTCTTCTGGAGTGCTTGGTCTCCTGTACTTGCTAGTGATATGGTCTTACAAGGGCTTTGTACAGTGACCTCTTGAAGTTGAAAGAAGGGAAATTTCCCATACTAACTTTGTTAGCGATTCAGACCTGTGTTCCGACCTCCACCCCCTTTTTGCTAGTAGTAAATATTCTCAGAAGTCAATGTTCAGAAGCCGATATCTTTGGTTCTCGGTGTCTCAATGCTAAAATCCTTTTTGCCAATCGTATGTTCTCATCGAGCTCTGCCCACATATCGAGTTCAGTGGCAGTAGCAATTTAGCAAGAGCACATTGGTAAACTGTGCTCTGGACCTGTAAAGCAGCTGGTCTAGTTAGGAGGGTTTGTCTGCATTTTATGGCAATCATTTGGTCATAATAATTTCTTACTCACATTTGTTTTAGGTCACTGCAAAGCTCTTTGACAACATCAACTTCACAATCGTTCACTCTTTGAAAGCAGTCCAGGTAAACGAACACCTACAGATGAATAATCAACAACTTCGTTCTATCCTATACAGTCAAACCTGTATTAGTGGCCACCTCTATAGAGCAGCCGCCTGTGTATAAAGGCCACTCTTCATAACCCCAACATGACACTTTCTATAGAAATCAACCCGGACAGTATAGGCCACTTGTCTATAAAGGTCATTTTCCTCAGGCTGCAAAGGTGACCATTATAGACAGACTGTCTATCCATCAGCTACTGTTTGAAGACATGCCAGAAACTTCAAGATTCTTTTAACTCCTGTTATTTTTTGTTGCATAGTTTTCTCTCGGAGAAACCTATTAATTTGTCGACGTTTATTTTTGTTTAGAATGTGATGACAAATGACCGTCATTGCTTTGAATGTTATGGGTAAGTTCTTTCTGCTTATTTGCATTTGGAGAGTGCCAAACTGTGCAGAAAACAAATGATTCAATACGGTCGACTCTGCTAACTTGGACCACATCAATCAAAGTCAGACCAATGAATCAAACTCAGCTGTACTGCGTTTGCCACATAGCAGTTGCACTGATTTTGAGTTGTGAACTTGTGATGAAACCTGCTGTCTAGCCTAGGTCAAGTTCTAACAGAGTCTATTTCAGTGCCACTGTCATGCACTGGCCCAGCCACTTGACCAGCTCATCGTGTGCATTGTCCCATCCTGTTTGACAAGAACACTGTGTAACCGTTATTGTTGCAGTGTATCCTTGTTAATATCACTATGACTCTCCAGCCAAGAATCATGATAATAAGCAAGTACAGTGGAACCTGCCTATAACGGTCACCTTCGGGACCTAAGAAAAATGACCTTTATACACAGGTGGCTGCTCTATAGAGGTGAGCACTAATACAGGTTTGACTGTATTGATATTAAGCGGGTTGAAATACAGTCAAAGCTGTATTAGCGGGCATAGCGGCCACCTCTATAGAGAAATCACCATCAGGTCACTCTTCATAACCCCAAAATGACACTTTCTATAGAATTAAACCTGGACAGAAAGGCCACCTGTCTTTAAAGGTCTTTTTTTCTCTAGTCCGAAAGGTGACCATTATAGACAGGTTTCACTAGAGTTGATTTTGACAGAGCCTGGTTCTCACGTTAGAATGATATTGAGCGGGTATTGAAATTACCTAAGATGACATTAACTTTTGTTGCATTTTCTCTTCAGCTATGATATCATCATCGACGAGAACCTCAAACCATGGCTTGTAGAAGTGAGTAGGAAAAACCACAACAGCAAATTATTGTTCACAGTCTCGTCATCTGCTTGAGGATTGATGCGACACAAGACTAGCACCATGATCATGTTTCTTGTTTTTCGTCAAGGTGAATGCATCTCCTTCGTTGGCAGCGACAACTGCTGCTGACAGAATCATGAAATTCTCATTGATCAATGATGTCATCAATATCGTTGTTCCTCCGGGAGAATTGCCCGAGTGAGTTTATGACATTGGGAAAGTGTAATATGAAGTATGATTGTACTTAGTAAAACCACTGTCGACCACTACGTTTTTGCTTAATTATGTGCAACTAAAAACCTGTATTAGCGGCGACCTCTATATAGCAGCCACCTGTGTATAAAGGCCACTCTCCATAACCCAAAAATGACACTATCTATAGAAATCAACCTGGACAGAAAGGCCACCTGTCTATAAAGGTCATTTTTCTCGGGTCCCAAAGGTGACCATGATAGACAGGCTTCACTGTATTAAAAACAAATTTGAAAGAAAATTGTTAAGGACACGCCCTGTTGACAGCATATTATCCTACTAACGACAAGACTCGATTATTTGTAGTGGACTTGTAGAAGGACCAAAGACATGCTTTCGCGTTCCATATAGGCCTTTGATTGACAGACATGTTTCTGGTCCTACGACAGGGTGATGGCAGAGTTCCAAGGAGTACATATGGTTATTGGTGCCAGAGCTCTATGTTGTGAGACACAGCATAGAGTACAAGACAAACAGAGTTGTTAACATGACAAGGAACAGACGGCATAGAGGACAATTACAAGATGATGCGGCTACGTATTCCTACATTCGCGTGACTACACAATGACGACATTCAGTTCACACAGACCACACGTCAGCCACTACAGAACATTTAATGAAACATGATCTGATTTAGTAAATTCAATGGAAGATATACTTAAACCATTACCCCTTTTCCATGGTCATGTTTTACTGCGCTTCGAGCGCAACAGTCGTGCGCCAGGCTCATCCAGACCACGGAAAACCAGACTAGCTGTCTCACTTAAAGAGCGGTATTCTTGAGCGCAAAGAAGCGCGGAAACACTTTTTCGAATATTTCAGGACTATGGAAAACCCAGAGAACGGGTATTCTAGCGCAACCTGCTGTTTAAACAATCAAATGAGCGAGGCTGTGCAGACATATTAGTCCACAATGTGACTAATTCTGTTAAATAAATGTGACTAATTCGATAAGTTTGCTAGTCGATCATCACTTATACTTGCATTATGTTCACCATTTTATTTGTAGCGTTCGAAGGGAAAAGAGCCCGTCGAAAGACGTCCTAGGCAACTTTGAGCTTTTGTAAGTGGAGTGTATTGTTGTTGTTGTTGCAGCCCTCGGATCTGGTAGCCCAGACCTTTGGTAGGGTGGAGCTGGAGTGTACAGGCACTCCTCCAGCTCCATGGTACCGTTTGGGCGAGGACCCAGTTTCCAGGAGTCCATTTCGCCATAACCCTGTAAAACAGGGCTCCGGCTGCCCCAGCTCCACGACGAGGATGCGGTACCTCCAGAGCCCTTGGAATGTATTACGTGGAGTGTATTACTGCCCACATCAGGGTTCTCCCAGTGAAAATCAGTGCAATATGTCCATCCAGTCACCTAACGGTATTCTAACTTCTATAGAAAATGTGTGTATTTCCAAAATCTTAATAACTTGCTATTTATAACATGCTTGTCTATGGCATTTGGCTTGACACATTAGAAAGCCAACAGCAAACTGAGAGGATTTGTAACTGAGGTGTTTGTAACTTTTGTCTCTCTAAAGACGATCCCCAACAGTCCGTACAGTAATTTCGCCTTTGTCTGTCTCTAGTTTGGGTCTGTGAATTAGATGGACCTTCAAGTCATAGTCGGACGACCGCTGAACTGTCCATATATAACTCTCAGATGGAGAGAGCAGTCTATTGATTAGACTGGAAAGTGTCAGCGGCCTCTAGTCTAATGCAACAAAGGACCTCTTTTCTGTGAATTAGAAAGGTTGACTATCTTACAGACCTGGTCAAAGCCAACAGGCGTGAACAAATACACGCAACAGTAATGGCATCAAGAAACGAGCACTATGATGCCAATGTAATAATCTGTATACCTTGTATGTTAATTGCTTCCCTGTCAACCTCGTTTATATGTCTAAAATATACACCTATCTATCTATCTATCTTTGCGCAGCAGAGGCCATCTTACGTTTCATATTAAGGATAAATCCTTATGAAGAATAATCTTAGAAAGTAGGTTACAACAGGGGCGAGTTGATTTTCTGGAGTGGATGAAAATGAAACCGTTCTACAATGAATTTTCTGTTTAAGCAAGATTTTCATTTGATTAAATTTAAATTTTGGGCGTACTTTATTTTCTCTCTTTGAGGTACGATGAAGAGGTGGCATTGTCTGGAACAGAAGAGAGATCTTCAAAAACTAAAATAGGAGTGGGGAAATCCGCTAAGGATCGCCCGCGTGCGACCTGGAAATGATCTGGGTTGGAGTACATAACGTGCAATAGTCAGCTCCCAAGCCAGAAAAGTGTATTTCATGTACTTCGCTAGAACTTCTCAAGCTTGATCACACATGTAAATTTATTTAAATTGATATATACACGATAAGTTAAACTGACTAGGTCTTTTACAGTTCTACTGTAAATATGAAATATCATTGTTGCGAGTAATTGAACCAGTTTTTAATAGTGGCAACAGTGCATTGTCTTTTGTTGTGCAATATTATTTATTTATTTAATAATCTTAGAAAGTAGGTTACAACAGGTGCAAGTTCATTTTCTGGAGTAGATTTATGACGACAAAACGTATTCAAAAATGCGAATTATTTTGCATCTTTGAACTTTTCAGTCTTTTGCAATGGAGTTTCGTCTGTATTTTCTCTCTTTAGCTTTTACGCGTCATATTTTTAATTTGTAGATTAGGCAGCGTATTTAATGATACAATTTGAATGATTTTGATGTGTCACTGCCATCGGGCTTTAAATAATGGCTTCCGTTTGCTTCATGTCTAATAGGCCGTACAGTGAAACCTGTCTATAGTGGTCACCTTTGGGACCTGAGGAAAATGACCTTTATAGACAGGTGAACTTACTATCCAGGTTGATTTCTATAGAAGATGTTTTCGGGGGTTATGAAAAGTGGCCTTTAGACACAGGTGGCTGCTCTATAAAGGATTAAAGGTGGCCGCTAATACAGGTTTGACTGTAGTTATCTGAAATGACTGAGCTAAATAATTAAACTGCAATAATTATATTTTGTTATTTGAATAGGAAAGTAGTTTGGTAGCCTACAACTTTGACTGCAAACGTTTTGAAAATGGAGCCATGAAAGACACTTGACGCATAAGATGAAGTTTGTTTATTTCAACACTGAGAAAGAATTATAAACAAGCACAGGATTGTGTAAAGTACATTAAAAATTAGCAAATAAATAAAACTGTTGACAACATTCCTAATTAATGAAGGCATACAATGTGTGCAAATTTCGATCGTCTGTTTGTACAAATTTATAGAATAGCATTTAAAACGGCTTTAGGAACAGTGACATGTGGGATTACTGGCTAAACGATAATGTAAAAATCACAAGCGTAAGAATGATTGTTGATAATCTGGTATAGGGTTATAACACAGTGTTGATTTTAATGCTAAACTGAGGACATTTCGTGTTTGTTCTGGTGAGATAACGCTATCACTCCACAAGCGCGAAGCACCATAAAACACGGACGCTTCCGATTTCATCTGCACTTCTATTTCGCTGATATCAGCAGAAGGAAAGTTGCTCGCAAACTCATCTACTTCCGCGGGACTACTTCCAAGTTGTAGGCTTGAGCCTTGCAAAGCAAAGATGTATCGAGGACCAAGGCCTCTCCCACAAAGCACGTGGTAGTCGGAACCATTGATGTTTCCTAGAAGGAGGGTTATCTTTGGCACTTGTGAAGTGGCAATCGCAGACATTAAGCTTCCTTTCAATTTTAAAATAGCTTGATTGTGAGCATAACAATTGTCAAGATCAGATTGAAGGAAAACAAGTGGGATCTTCCGCTGAGAACACAGCTGAACAAAATGAGTTGCTTTAGTGCAGCCATCAGCTGACAATTTTGACTTACAATTGCCAATAATGCCAACCATTATGCCTTCAATTCGTGCAAATCCTGTAACAATATCTCTTCCATATATTGCTTTAAACTCTTGAAAACGACTGCCATCAACCACTCTAGCTAATATCTTGTGAATATCCCAGTAACGATCTCCTTCTTGATTTGAACATGGCGCCAGATACATCAGGTCTTTAGCACTATACAGCGGTTCTTCAAATTCATCTTGAAATTCACAGACCTCCTTCAAGTTTAAAGTTTCAAATATTTGTCGTACTTTTCGGAATGCTTCCTGTTCTGTCTTTGCAAAGTGATCAAGTGCCCCACTAACACTACAATGCATCGTAGCTCCGCCGAGGTCTTCTTGTGACACAACTTCCCCTGTAGCGGCAAATACAAGCGGTGGCCCTCCTAGGAATACATATCCAACTTGGTCCACTATGACCGCCTCGTCAGCCATTGTTGGGACGTAAGCACCGCCAGCTGTACATGAACCAGCAACAAGACAAATCTGGAATAAAACAGACAATTGAGGCTGTTAAGCGGCATCACATGCGACAATCAGTACGCTATAATTACAAAAATAATACTATCTAGAGCCAGTGTCAAGATGATCTGAACATGATATTAACCTTGTCCTGCTATTGACGTGTAAACACAATTTTGAAACAAGTCAAAAGTAGCAACATATAACCAATCAGATAGTTAGTCCCTAGCGATCAATTGATCAGCAATCGATAAAGCGACGTCAAGTCTTCATTTAACTGAGAATGCTAACAGGACAAGGGCTAAGATTATTACACTTTTGCTGAAATCAACATTAGATGAAGTATTCTCAGTACTAGACCAATACAAAGGCACGAAGCTACCCAGAAAGTGTTCTAGAAGGTGACACGTAGGACCTGTTTGGTAGGAAAAATATCCCAAAATGTGAATGAAATCACGCTACTACACTTCTGACTTTTTTGTATTGTTATTTTGGTAACTGCAAGGTTAAAATTGCTCATGTTTGTGTAGGCACCACACTTGCTGTAAGCAGGTAGTTGTGATGGATTCAATAGTGACAGCCAAGTTTGACTAGTAATCAATGCCAGTAACCTAAGACTGACTTAGGTCTTTGCCCAACAGCTTGCTTTAGGCTGATAAGTTTGACTGCGGCAGTCAAGTTTGACTAGTCATCAGTAACCTGTTGTGGGAGAAGCCAACAATCAAAGACTAACTTAGGTCTTTGCCCAAAAGCTATGGGTATAAGAGTGCAGTAAGACCCCTGCCCTTCAGTGCGTACAGGCCTCTCTGGTCCCATTAGAACTGCTACTGAATCTAAGCCTCTCCAAGTCAGACCCCATTTTTCAGTACGCTGAACATTTACCAGCTCTACGAAACAAGCCGTATATGGCCTATCAGATTTTGTGATTGAATTATCATGAACATGGCTGTTATTCCTACGTAGAACCGACCGAATTTGTGAATGTAAAGGGCCGCAGTAGAGAAGTATCACCCAGGGCCAGTTTGCAGAGTGTGGCATTTCTCGCCAAGATCTCGGGGCCGCAGAGCCCGAAATGTTCCGGGGCAGGGATGCAATTACAAATTGCAACAAATATCATTCAAGGGTGAAATTCAAATAAATAAGTGGAAGTCAACTGCCGATTTTGTCTTCTGTTGCCAACATTTTTTACCTACACCAGGGGCGCCATATTGCCAGCAAAATAGAGATCTCGGGGGCCGGGGGCAGTGAATGCCATACTCTGCAAACTGAGGTGTATGTACACGCTCTGCGGATACTGCGGTTAACATTTAAAGACTAACCTGTGGTATTGAATTGGCAGATGATACAGCTTCATTGTAAAATACTCTTCCCCCGTGATCTCCGCTTGGAAAGACCTCCGACTGCAGCGGCAAATAGGCCCCGCCAGAATCAGTCAGATGCAACATAGGCAGCCTGTTCTCTTCGGATATCTGTTGCACTCTCAATTGCTTCTTGACACCAATCGGGTAAACGGTGCCTCCTTTAACAGTGGCGTCGTTCCCACACACCATACTGAGTGTTCCTTGGATCTTCCCAATAACAGCAACGCATCCAGCAGTCGAAACATCTCCATATTCAAGATCAAAACCAGCTAATGGGGCGATTTCCAGGAATGGGTAACCCTTATCAAGAATCTGCTTCAGTCTGTCTCGAATGAAAACCTTCTTATTTTGTTTTGTGTGTCTGTCAATTCCACGGGCTCCTCCTCCTTGTTCGGCCGCTGCCAACCTTTTCTCTAGATCAACAGTCAATTTCTTATTGTGCTCGTAGGAGGATGAAAATTCGGGCAGCATCGGGTCGAAAGCGCCGTCAATTGTGTCAAAACAACTCGCTCGTGCATGGCGTTGGGCTATCTTTGTCAAAGTAGATTGTCGTAGCTGTTTCAGTCCTGTAAATCGCAGAGTGGAACTTGACTTCCCGCCAATAGTCCTTGCCAAGCAAGCGGCCATGTTGAAATCTCCGTTTGCTTGTTATGATATGACCTCGTTTCCTCCCGACAGGGGTGTTGTGCTAAGATACAAAACGAGTGATTGATGTAGTGTAGATACTGACTGTCACCCTGTTTTCATGCAATCAATACCCCCGTTCTATCTTTGGGGATTTCTTATCTAAAAAGAGGTCCAGTAGCATACAAACATGGCGACCAACCAAAAGACGTCGAAGAGGAAAGGAAACTGGAAGAAATACTCTTCTCATGCTCCAACGTGGAAAAAGGTGCATTAAAACGCAGTTAAAAATCGGTTTGTTTACAGTACATGGTAACAAATTCTAAGAGTTTGTGAAACCTAACTAGCCAGCTGACAGTGCCTAGCCCACAACGGACTCTAGTAGGTCATTAGGCATGAGCCACGTGGTCGTGTGCTGAACTCGGTAGGTCGTCTAATGAGCGTCGGTATGCAAAATTACGTCGTTGCTAAAACTACTCTTTGCATCTGATACAAAAAGAGATACCATATCATGCAGATTGATCAAAACAGGGTCTGTGGAAGTATGACTCATCTAACCTGAGTGATTTTAATTCAGGTCCAACCAAGCTTTTCCTATAAATGGCTTTAGCTCTAGACTTTTTTTTTAATCTTGATCCACAAAGAAAACCCTATTGGACCTTATTCATAGACAGGGACAACAGCGTAGTCCAGGACTAAAAATTATGTCTGGACTAAATTACTAAAATCTGTTTATGGGAGTTAAGATTTAGTCCTGGACTGCGCTTTAGTCCCAGCCATAAATAAGGCGCAAGGAGATTGCAAGCCATCTTTGCTATTAACTTCCGAGGTGGATATTCTTACGGTAACCGTAAACTTTCTTCAAAAAGATAAACTTAAGGAAGTCGATTGCGCACGCAAACCATCCATGCACAGAGGATTGCGGATCATTTCTTGTTTACAACAAACTTTAGCGAACAACATTTCTTGGCATCTGAGTTCGATGCCTACTGTTGTTTACGAAATAGGCGGGATTTGTCTTCGCCGTGCGGAAATCTTGGCTTATAGAGTCGCTGTGTAACGTTGAAGTTCGTCATTTCCAAACTATGTCGATTGTAGATCAACGTAATGTTATTTCAAGTCTACAATTATCGACAATTTATTGACAATGACAGATGCCTTCGAATCGCCTTGCGTACGATTTTACAGAATTATAGTCAACTAGCGGCTACGCCGCCAGGGCCAATGGCAGGACTCAGCATAATGCATCTCAGTCTATCAGGTTGAGGGTGAATAAGATGGACGAATGATAACGCACCTAAACGGCGGGCTTCGCTTGCCTTTTCTCTCTCTACTTTGCCCCATAGCAGGTAAGTAAGGCATGTATTCCACTGTTAAGAGGCTCGCTGTTTGACTTGCGGATGAAAAAAACACAGTGTGATTCAGCCATGATTCGTGTTTTGGTATGCTCAAATTGGTTTCCGCAAAAGACGTCAGCAGTTTACAAGTCCGCGGTCTCTTTTGGTTGTGTTTCGCATAGCTTTTCGCACTGATTTACTTGCGCAAAAACGTCTTGGCGTCAAAACGATCAAGTTCCAAAATATCTGCGCCGAAACGTGACGTGCCCGAAGCCAGGGTCACAACTTCGAAGCTGCGGTTAAAACGTCGAA
>OFHS01005490.1:0-11697 GCA_900245855.1 Calvadosia cruxmelitensis
CTTGTGTATGTGTTTGCGTTTTCATAAATAAAACCAGTTATACTAGTCCTATTGTAAAACGGATTAGACCATTAAAAAGCTGAGACAATTTTGCATCTGAATAGCCAATAATTTTGTTTTCGAAATTTTGGCAAAATGTTGATTCTGACAGCACAGGTCACAAATGTTTACGAATTCTCACCAATTGACTCTCATTGAATGTTAGTGGAAAACCTAAAACATTTCGAAACATCCTCAAACTCGTATTTTTGGCTCCTGTTTGGAACCAGCATCCATCTCCTGCTGAGCATCGCAATCAAGCGAGCCTGCTGCTGAATCCGATTTAGATCTGAATCACTATTTTGGGATATAAACGAATATCTTTTTAGGGGGAAACAACACTATATTTTCACACAGTTCATAGTTAGGAATAACGTTAATGTTTTGGAAATTCCGGTAATGAAGTGAACACTTTAGATTTCCTTGCTTATATTTCAAATCAATAAGTCAAGAGTTTAAAACGATACAAGCTCAGAAATGAATAATAAAACTTAATCTAACATCAAATACAGCAATGTCTTCATGTAAATAGTAAACTTCCTCTACAATTACAACCTATATACAGTATGTACTATTTACAAATGTAACACTTCATACAACTGTTTGCTAGATGGGAGAGTTCCCAACACTGAGGCATCATTTCAACGTTCAGCACCAACGCTTTTTGCCTTGGCCTAGGAAAGCTCTTGATCTAGGCTCGCCGTTGGTTTCCGCTAACCTTTTTTCCTATGCAGAAAGGAAGCTCACTGAATTTTCACGGAAACTGTCTGTAGCCAGGGGCGAATCCAACCTAAAATCTTATAGCTGCTCAGACGCAGGAAGGGGCGAAGCCCCGCCCAGTAGGGGGGTCCGGAAATTTGTTTAAACTTGGAGCCTCCAGAAGCTCTGTAGCAGCACTCTGGCAAGTATGTATTCAGGTTCAGGGAAGCCAGAGCAGGATTCTGTAAGTTGCAACTGAATAATGAAGAAATGGACTACAGATCATCACACACAAAGAATACAGCAGAAAATCAATAGAAATATTTCAAAAGCATGGTAGAAATACCTATGCAGCAAAATAAGTAAACATCTCGAAGGAAAAACAATTTATTAAGCCAGTATTAGCTTCCATTCGAGCGTGGTACGAAGAGGAGACATCACGTGAAGGCTCTCAGCATGTCTCGCAAGAATATACACCAACAATTTTTGCAGCAGACAACAAAAATCAATCAACATTCAAATATTATCATTCTTTTAGGAACTCAATTCACTGTCCCTAAAACGGTGCATGTCATTAACATAAAATCACTAGTAGGCATATCATTTTCACATGCATCACAATTCACAATGCAGACACTTAAATAGCATAGTTCTACGAAGGACTTTCCAGTCGACAGTGCCAGCTGCACATTATCATCACATGCTGGACTATGGATCCTAGACAGATGAAATGCAAAGCTAATTTATCCAGCCAGGCATCAAGAAGAAGCTCAAGTCTAGTATTAACGGCTTACCAGCCTGGAGAAAGCTCTCAAAATTCCTTTTCTTTTCGAGCCTCACCTCATAGGATGCAGCACGTGCAAGTTCAGACGAAGGAAACTGCTGGTTTCAGGTTTGAGGATTCGCATTCCTCCAAATTCCAACTCAAAGTTTATCTCTTGACCTGGTCAACGACCGAAAGGACTTCTTGCAGTATGATTCATTTAGAGACTGAAGCTCTTTTCGTTGGATGTCATCAGCAAAGTCATCAGTAAACGCGTTTCTAACAGTCCACCTTCGATGAGCGCCATTGTTGACAAACGCGTGGTCCGAGCAGCTCTGGTTTGTAGGACCTTACTTTGCGTAGGACAAGCAGCGGTGCAGGTCGCTTCCAAGGTCGCTTCCAAAGTCACGAGCTCCGCTCTAATTTTAGATTTTGGAATTGCTCTCTGATTGGCCTGCACCCCTCAGGGATGCTCGGAATGTGGAACAACAGGCAATAATAGCGTTGTGAATCGCTAAAAGGTAAATCTTTTTTTCTTCTCGATCGGTCAGGAATGTATTTGTGCGCAGACCGGCTTCCTCATTGGCTGGCATTGTGTTTCGTAAGCAGAATGGAATCTTAAAGGGTGCTCAGTACCGGTTCACCATTGGTCTGCACCCCTCAAGAAATGCGACTTCTAAGCTGTGTGTTATATGCTTACAGCTCTTTATTAGCACTCATGACGTGACAAGCTATTTCGCAGCGGTGTCTCTCACTGGCGCGCTAAACAAAGGCGCTGACGTTGTTGAACAACGACCGCAAGTAAACAATGGCGGCGGCATGAAAGGCCGTAGGATCTGACTGGTGCTTGAGCACCCAAAGCATCCAAATGGATCCGCCCCTGTCTGTAGCCCAATCGGATGAAATGTGTAAATTGGGGAGCGATATTTTTCTGCTTTCTTGCCTTGTCAGCTCCGTCAACAGTTTTTTTTTGCTGTGTGTAGCAAGTTGGTGGCTGCTAACGTGTAGACACATGTCACGTCCGAAACGGTACCTTTTCTCCACTCTATGGGATATGGGTGATGCTATCTGGTCTTTTCCTGTTGTTTCTGGAAGACCATGGTCTCCGGCGAGGACGGTATGTTCGCCAAAGCTAATGCTCCTTGCACGATGTTGTTTAACGACGAATGTCGTGACCATCGGCCAGATGCTTTCTGGAATGCAAGCCTATGATGACCATCTTGTTCGACTATAGATGCGCATTTGCATGTATGGGATTCGCAGATAGAGACTCCAAGGCGAAGGACTAAGGCAATGCGTAGTTCAGAGTCTGCGAGAAAGAGGTCAAGTGGTGCAGAGGGAAGTGCCTGGAGCCTATTTCCCTTCGAAATCCATTTAATTATCTTAACTGTACATGTTACAGCACTGAAATGTAGAATAGGCAAAAAGATACTTTGAAGCAGCAACGTCAAATATTCGTATAAAATTGATAATGGTGAATGATTCAGCCTCGACATCTTCAAACTCAAGTTATATGTGAAAACAGCAACAATGTGTTACAGTAGGGTAAGTGAATAACAAGGCATCAAGTCTTCGTCGTGCATGAAGGGCTAAACATTATGTAAACAACCCATCCTGCCATTTCAATCTTCATGTTCTTCATCCATTTCATGTTGTTCCTAAAAAATGAAGAAAGGAAACAAAAATAGTCTCAAAATAATGTACTATTGCAAAACAACAGATCAATCAAATCATGTTGCTGATGATTGGACTTTTTATCGCCGCTTGCGTCTTTACTGTTGATGATGCCTCTCGTGTTGCTGTCTTGCATATGGCTTTTGTCGGTCTGTATGTTTCTTGCACTTGTCGTTTTCTGGATACTGGATTTGTATGATGGTGTGAAATTAGTAAATGGTTACTAGTATTTTTGTTACTGGCTGGCAATTTAATGCTCGATGCAGATTAAAATACTGCAGAGCTTCGAGATTTTTTTTTAAATTCAGTTAGTATGTCGTGATATGTCAATTATGCAATTTTCATAGTATTTTAGTACTTTTGTTAGTTCGTCTACTCAAGCCTGGCAGTACTCCATGTCCTTTGTGTACGCCATTTGTGCTATGTTATCGATGAAGTCATGGTCATCTTTAATCAGTCGATGCAGTTCTGTTTCTGATGCTTCGTGCTGTCTCTTAACGCCATCTGTATTTTTCTTCTGGACTTCACGAAGTTCAAGTTGTGCTGTAAATACTGTTGTGCTGACGTTGTGTCGTGATTCAGCTCAATAATATTTTCAGCTATCACGGCATAGCATTTTTTTATTTCTGTGAATGATTTCCATCCAATTTGTGCTGCCTCTATTTGCTGTCAAGGTTCACTGAGCGCTTGATTCCAAGTATTGCCAGCACCATACGAATTATGAACAACACAACAGGCCTTGGTGTCTCTATCGCTGCCTGGATCATCATATCACCTCCCTCGTATTAATTCTGGGTGTTCATGCTACGCAGAAAAGGAATCGAAAAGCCTAAAGTTAATTATTATTTATCTTCAATTTTTGCTGAAACCCTTTCCTGTGGGCAAAGTTCGTTGAAATTTGATTAAAATTTGGTTGAGCCCTGACATTGAGATTCGTTGAATACTTGTTGAATTAGTATTTCGCACCGACGTCAGAGTATGAACCATAATCGAAATTGATACTATAGAAGAAAGTCTTGTTAATCAGCTGGATGTACAACTGCTCTTAAAGTTATTTCATAAAATCTCCATTTTTACGGTCTTGCCTTACTTGTTCGTTCCCGCTTGGTAAGCCTTTCATGGCGCGGATGATAACATAGACATCAGGTCTGGCTCGTTCCCCTGTTTCAGTCCAAGCCGGCATAAAAATTGATGATAATCTTTCAGCTTGGAAAGTATTTCGTGACTGTTCATCTGCGATATGTTTCAGCATGTCAAACAATGATAACATTTGAAAACTGAAGAAGTAAAAGAAGAGGCTATATTTCATCCCATTACCGCAAAGCTATTTGTAGTTTTTCGATATTAATTTTACCAGCGTTTTGATAACATTGCCACATTGGTGACTGTATGCATAGCATCTGGCTGAACATCAACCAAGTAATCATGCGCTTGCTTCTTCACGAAGGATTATACACCTTTATATCCCGATGACGTTCTGATTATGTTTCTTCCATCACTGGAATCAGCGTGTTGGTAGGTGATCCTATATTTCTTTACTTCATTCTTTGCGGTTATTACTGGAGAGGAATCTATCTCTTTCTCTACAAATATATTGTCAGTCCACAGGGGGTGGAGACCTGGCAAAACTTTTCTGTTTCCTGCCCAGACGATCCGTTTGCAGTGTGGGCAGGAAGTGTCTCATAATAAGCAACGTGCAGAACTAGCAACAAAATTTCAATAATGATTCCAAAAGAAGCATATCTACATAACAGCCTATATATTTTGCGTTAATGAGATTCCGCTCTGATATGCTATTTCAAGCATGCACTGTACTTTCACGTTAGAGTGTAAGCCCGTTTGCAACATAATCACATACAAAGGGACGAACTTATGAGTGTAATTTACTGAGCTCGATTTCATAAATATTGTCATTGGGACTGCACTAAATCCATGCATGCTTAAAGTCTTAAAAGTAATTATAACCATTTAGCTAGCGCAAGCAACATTCTTGGTATTCCCCAGCACCTTCGCAAAGGAACACTTTACAGATGCCAGGATAGTCCAAAGACAGGTATATATATTGGTTCTCTTTAGGGAAGTGTCGCTCAGTATGAGCATCGCTGGCAACAGAGCAATTGATTTCTTCTAGTTCGTCGATCAATAATTGTATGTAAGACTGCAGATAATGTGCATCTTTTCCGTCATTGGAAGTGATTATACCAAGCAAGAATGATGCTTGATGAGGAAACCTTACATTTAGACAAGTTTAACATAGCTACAGACATCAGCCACATTGATCTACACTAGGACGATTTTTGAAGGGATCGGTTCCATCTGTTGAAAACAGTACGCAGATTCCTCTTCCGTTGACTTTAGAGTGTCCATTATTCGCGTATTATCTAGCAAGCCAGAAATCGTCAGCATCCTAGCACAATGCTGTTTGCCTTCTAATGGACTGTACAGATTCGCAATGATATCGTTGTCAGCAACATCTGATTAGTATTTAATTGCACGCACTAGCTTGTTCCAGTCATGCACAACCCTCCGATGCTCTACAGGTCTTCTACACATGGGTCTAACATTTCCATCAATAATTCCTTAACAGTTGGACAAGGCGCTAGATTTCCGATGGACAGCGACAGCATATTCGGCAAGCTAATTTCCAGCTTTCAGCCAGTTTTGATGATCCAGAGTCTTCAGCAGATGACCATGGGCAGATGCAACGCATCGCATGACGTTGTTGACAACCAAACAGATCTCAGACTAGGAACATTTAGAGATTTGTATCATATTGCTGTACCATGAATTGAACGCCATTCTCCAGCGAAGATGCAAACGCCTTTGATCTTAAAGACCTCCAGCAGTGCATGGAATAAGGAAGAAGCCAACGATTGGTTCTATCCGGAATTGTTCTGGTTTGGCAATGCGCAATTATGCCTTGCTAAAGAAGGTCTGTAGTGTATATGGAGAGAAACGATATATGAGAACGTACTAATAGCACTTCTTAATCGAGAGCGGCTGTTTCACAATAAAATCAATAGATTTGGTAGCTACTGAAAATTGTCTTACAGATGATTTTCTTCCTCCACTAATCCATTTGCAACATTTATATAATTGCTGGCAATTATGGAAAATTATTATTCTATTCGTTCATCGACGAACTGCTCCATGTGTCACACATGTCCTGCTGTTAGAGGCGATTTGTAATGCTTTACTAACTTCGACATGTCACTCTAGCCTCACAGGTTTCAAACTCTTCTAGTCCAATTTCTTTCAAAAAGAGCATTGCAGCTACAAATGATGCACCCAGAGTCTGTGCCATAACATTCATTATTATGCTGTGAATGTAGCACAATATAGGTGCTTTGCATTAAAATTGTGGGCCATGTGTAACACATTTTTTCTTTTCTACATCGTAAATGCAACAATATGTTATCATTGGAGGATGTTTTAAACATCTTGCAGTGGATCCGGGCATTCCTTGCAGACATAAGCATATGGCAAACATCCAATATTGCATAAAGCGTTTTGTTTGGCTTTGTTCCATGTGGAAATGAGGGATGCAACTCTTCCGTATTGCAGCCACGCTTTTGCTATGCTGCTATTCTTCGCACATCCATCGAAAGTGATGCATAGCATTCCATCTCTTCGTTAATAAGAAGGTTGAGCTATTCCTTTACTTGTTGTCAAAGCGTATTGTCGTTTGCGGAGAAAGAACGAGATGATAACAATAATAGTAATAATAATGATGCCGTGATATCCGCAATAGGGTTCGTCGTTATTATTATGTAGTCGAGTCGCAATGTGAACGCGAAAACCTCGAAAAAGCCGTGAAAATTTCAGGGAATGTTCATGCACTGTTTGAGACAGCGCGAAAACAGCGTGATTATTTCGCCTTTCCACGGTGTTATATAAACAGTAAACACCGTTGAAATCCCTTGAAACTATCGGGAATAGGCCGTGAAAATGTCGTAGAAAATAGCGGAATATCTTGGAAATTACCGTGAGAATGTAGTGGAAACGTTGTTGTTCACTATACACGCTTTCGACGTTTCTTCCTTCCACTTTTCCCGCACGACGTATTGTGGTTGTCGCATGAACCGTTCCTCGCGGCTGTACAATTTGCGGACAAACAAATAGAGCACGCTGAACAAGAACTTTCTTATTTACAAGCAAACCTAACGAAATAGAATTAATTGCACATTTCTAAATATTAAATAACTGCTTCTTTTTTCTTGGCCGCTTCCCTTTTCCAGCAGTTTCTGTTATTGGAGGAGGCGTACGTTCTCTTATCGCTGATTGTTGAAGTGGTTTACATTTTTCAGTTCCCACAGGAATTCTTCTTTAATCTGCAAACGAAAACATAGATTTTAATCATTATGCAAACTTCCTGCATCGTAACAAGATTACTTGGAAGGCTCCTGTGATAACAGATGGGCAATTTCATGTGCGTGTACATGGCATCGTTTAAATCCAGCTATTAATGTAAGGAATCCATTGGAAATAATAGTTGCTGGAAACTTCAAAAGTTGGTATCACATTTAGCAGTACAGAATCGGGTACGGATGAGACTTAATTGTTGGGTGCGAATTTAAGTTAGAAAAGTAAACTTATAAAGAAAATCCAAGCATACCATTCAACTGTAGATAATTTATACAATTTATCCCTCATCTCCCATTGTTAAAAAAAATTGTTAATTTTTTGGTGATGAAAAATCTTATACTGTACATATCTGCTCTAAGCAAACTATATCGTCTATGTGAGTTGTGGGTCGTCTTGAAATTTGAGTTCAACATTGGTATTGCAACCAGTTGTATAACTTTCGTCTAAGCATACTTATTGTGATGTCATTAAACGTCTTCTTGCCTCCCGACGATTGGCAAGGGAGATTTATTTCAGTGTTACTTTTGTCCTTCGAATCCAGAGAACACATGGCGAACATGTCTAAAAATGGAAGGGAATGTCTACGCTACTATTAATAAAAACGTGAATCAGGGAAACCCTCTCTCTGTCAAAGTAGAGGATCTCCCTTGACTGCTCCAATAGGAGCTGCAGGACGTCAATTCTGTTTGCTTTGTGAATTTTGTTGAAAAAGTCGGTTTGTTGTAGTTTTGGCAAGCCACTTTGTCATTCCACAGCGACAACTTCATCAAATATTTGTCAAACGTGCAGAAAACATAGCACGGTTTCAATATAGCCTTTTGAAAAACGTCTCCGTTAGATTCTGCACTTATTTGCATTGTTCAAGTTTGACCTGGTTTGAGTGTTCGAGCTCTGCGGTATGTTTTGAAAACAGTGCACAAACAGCTTTGCGTAAACGGCTCAAGCAATAACTAACAGCAAAACATAGAACAGCAATGAAGGGTTCTACTTCATAATACTACATAAACGTTATTTTTACTATTTTACAGCAGGGCCAAAACGCAATATGAAATATGTTTCCATCCCTGAAAAACGTTTTCTGGTTCAGAGGAATCAGTAAGGAAGCTGCAAAGTTGCAGAACTCCATCTTGTTGTGGTATTAGAACACCTTTCTCTTGCCCCTGTTTACGTAATTTCGTTGCATTATATATTCCTGGCCAGGCACAGTTCCCAAGGAAAGAGATGGAGTGCATCCAACACAACAGCTGTTTGCTTTAATTAGTAACCGTGATTTGAACCGCAGCGAATGCTGCGTTAAACACAACGGCAGAAATCTATAATACCGTCGCAAACAAACAAACAAATGAATAGATAAATATAACGTGAATACGCCATATCAAAACGACTGATTGTTCGAACAATAGGAAGAATTTCATGAAGTGCAGTATCATCATTTTGAAGCTTGTTTGATGAGCAGCTACTGTAGTCCCGCACTCCAAGAAAAATCACCCTGCATCATGAAATATGCCGACCCCCTTCATTTGTATTTACAACTCGGACTATGTTACTACGATTTCATTTCAAAATTATTATTAATAATATGAATTAGGGATTGCACCATGAATGAAAGATTGTCATAACCTTGTAGCTTGGGCCTCGTTTCTTGGTTCCCGTAAGCTACTTTAACTACCTTTTTAGCGCTAGTGACGCTATCATTCACTCCAATTTGCCTCTATCCATCGTTAGAAAGCTTTTACTGCAACAATTCCGATCTTATCTTTGAGGCGCAAAAATCAACCGATACTGAATGGACTCAGAAGCTGGGACTAATTACTGTATGATAAAGTTGGGATTAGCAAAATATGGCAAACTATTGTGACTTCTGTTTTTAATAAATGAAATTCATTTGATCCCAACAAAAATACATAATTTACGTGTAATCAATACATAGAATAGCAAAGCTATAGGACTAAGCTGCTACGGGTTTTGCTTATATAGGTTTTTGGTTTTACATTTGCATTTTCATCACGTACGTTATTGCAAAATGTAGTAAAATGATTTGTGAAATGTGTCCACGAGTCATTCATTGACAGCGTGACTTACTTTACCTCTAACGTCTCTTGTAGAGGTATTGCCTCCTTTTCCTGTTCTCCTTTGTCAGTATTGCCTTAACAGACTTGATCAGGGAAACCCTCTTATTGTCAAAGTGGAAGATCTCCCTTGATTGCTCTATCAGGAGCTGCAATACGTCATTCCTGTTTGCTTTTTGGATTCTGTTGAAATGTCGGTTTGTTGTAGTTTGTCAATCCACTTGTTGTTGTTTTTTGTCGGTATTCGTTTGATTCGTGGTATATTTGTTGTAGAATGGCAGTCTTTTTCAGTTCATGTAGTTTGTTTTCGATATATTCCATGTGAATTTGTTCAGCTTGGTTGTAGTAATCTTGTATAATTTCATTGCCTAAGTTTTGTTTTGGCAGTCTGTTACTGTCATTCAGTTTTAGTCGACTGTTTATTCGATGCTCTGTCAATGTCGTTTCTATGTAATGCAGTATGGATGTCAACATGTGATGTGGAGTTCAGTCTGTTAGACAAACAACGGTTTCTTCAAGTATATCTTCATACTTCTCTCTGCGACATCTTCTATTTCTATCAGACGACTGATGATGCTGAATACATCGTGTAATGCCGTGCTTTGATTCTTCGACCTCTCTTTGCTATATAGCCCCACCATTCTCATGTCTTCTGCAGACAGCCCTTTCGGGTAGCAACACTAGATCTACTGACTTGTGTATAATTATACACAAAACACTATATATTGCATATTTTGCGTAACACGAATTATTCTTTCAAATATTATGCAATTATACATAGCACTTATACTTTTGTGTGTATTATATCATTTGGAGGTAAACGAATGCTGTGTGATGTGTGCATACAGACGTTTACGTAAAACGATGGACAAGAACTACTGGAGTTAAACTATTTAACACTGAGAAACTGGGGGATCGTTGGTTTCTTGTGCAACATTGAAAGTAATCAGAAAAAATAGGGTAGTTCGGCAGGAGTAAGCAATCAGTAAATGAACTATGTGAATGTCTGCATGATTCTTAATGTTAACAATGTATCTAGGTGAATGTCACAGTGTATATGGATAGTAGCAATGGTTAATTATTGTTAAGCATATTTATCAATATGAGGAACTGTAATTCTTTGCAGTTTTCCAAGGCATGATGTACTTGTTCGCGTACAATTGTCCAACATCCTACAACAGCTCTTCTACTAAGGAAATCCTGCATGCCTTCGATTTGATGAGAGTACTTTCCTTTTACCAAATACTGACGAGTATGCCTATGTCAGTAAGGGGATGACTATTACACATACACATTCTCCCTTGCATTCAATTGCCCATGACCAATGAATAGCCCAGTGTTTTTCATGCATGCTGGTGATGTTGGGGGTACATTATATTTTACCTGCTTCATATAGAAATTGTGAAGGCCAATCATCAGTTAGAGGGAACACATATTTTTCCAGGTAGTTACCTAGCCCTTTGTGAACAGCGAGTAATGCCGCTTTTCGGAACTGCTTAAAAGATCTCAGTGAAAGATCAAGTAGATCGATCAATCTACAACTGCTCATTTTCTGATTTGTTCCATTTGGAGCTTGCTGCTGGTAACTGTGAATATCAATTCTCTCTCTTCCCTTTCGGGATCAAGAAGGCCGACGTCATGCAGTTTGACATTTCTATGCATATGATGAGAGCTGTTGAAAATTCTCATCAAGATCTTTTAAAGTGAGCTCGCATGTGAGACGCTGTTGGCAGCTAACGGGCTTCGTTTGGCCAATTGAAATTGTTGGTACATCTAGAATTTTTTGAGTAGAATAGTTAACACGTTCCTTGCGAGTGACGCTTCTTTTATCTTTTTTTTTTTCAAGAAACTATTGAATTTTATTGTGCAAACAAGTATTAAATATTACAAGATCAAAACCAAATCTATATACATACTGAAATTAAAAACTAATTAGAATTCTAAAATAGCATCTCATCATCATCATGCCTTTTTACCCGATTCGGGTATAATACAAAACATCAATACAAGATACAATTAAACTACAAGTTAAAAAGGCTATCATTAAGGTGGGCAATATGACGGCGGACAAGACAAGCAAGTCGCCGG
>OFHS01005493.1:337-11694 GCA_900245855.1 Calvadosia cruxmelitensis
GGGTACTATATAAGGTTCATCGCATATGTACCTTTAGGGTACATATATTGTACCCTCAGTTCTTAGAGTGTAGCAACATTGAAACTGCCCATGCGTCCGCAGCCACAGGTTGTTATTCTGTGTCAGCTGCCTGAGTTTGGTCGATTTCTTTTCAGTTGCGGAGATCCAATCCTCTACACAGGCAACCTTTATGAAGAATTCCTTTGTTCGTCACCAATCGTCGCCCAATACGTCACAATCACTCGACATACGTCTAACAAGCTAATTATCTGTGATGGTCAAGTGTACGGCAGAGCGGAATACGACGGAAGAATTCCCAAGTTGCCATAACAACACCAACATCACCTAGACAACCACTTGTCTTTGAGTGGAAACACGCTCCTCGCTGAACATGAAGAAACACAAGCTTTCCACTGCACTGTGCTATTTTAAACTTGGCTCAAGCCAGCTGCATGTAACGTCACTTGAATTTCATGAATAAATTCACACTTGACTTGCGCGTCTTGGCTTAGTTATATCACTTCAACTGTAAGGGCGAGCCCTTTCCAGGATATTTTATAACGAGCTTGAGAGTACGTTGAGGAAGCAATGACAGAGCGTTTCTGGTTTTATTGTACTTCTTAGTCATATGAAAGGGTTTGCCATTTCTAATACTACTAGCTGGTCCTCGCTGCTATCGCAGCTGCGTCCAGCGTCGTTGCTTCGTATTTGGGTGGATATTAATTATTCCAATACATATCACAGTTCTCCGCTTGCTACGCAACTTCAGCCAGCTTCGAATGCTGCGCATTGTTTCTCAGCTGAGCTACGGCTTCCAGGAGACTGAAATCGATCCTTTCGAACCATTCGAGCGCAACGACTTGCAAAGGCAAGCAACAGAAAGCTCAATGTGCCCATACCACAGCGATAATTTCGACAAATTAAGTCAAACTTGCAAAAAACATAGCTCGGTTTCAAGGTGACCTTTTCAAAAACGGCTCCGTTAGATTCTGCACCAATTTGCATTGTTCAACTTTGACCTGGTCTGAGCGTTGGCGCTGTACCGCGTGTCTCGAAAACCTGGCACAACCAGCTGTTTCCCAAAAGTCGGGAATTTCGTACTTGCACATGAGTGACAGGTGCCCGGTTTTGAACATACATACATACAAACAGACAGACACTTGTGAAATATAGATATAGATACATACAACTGTCAATCAAAGTGCTGTAATAAGCTGATGACATTGCAACGAGGTTTGTTACGTGAATACGAGCATACAGATCTAGTAATAAAGGAAGAATCATTTCTTCATCAACTTGGACCGGATTGGCTATACGCTACGATTTGTTTTACTGTTGCTGTTGTTGTTCAATGAACACACCTCCCAATTAATAAATAACTATCTGGATGTACAATATGGATTGCTGTTGTTGTGGAGAGCTAGACATAATCCTCGTTTCCATGTGCACACAGTAGTCTCGTTTTATACATTTTATAAATACGTCATCTGTATTGATATTAGAATCATTACCGACTGCTATCGACTGGCTGTCGACACTAAATTCATCTCGGATATCGGCTTATTAGAAGCTCTGGTCTAGCTCTTTCATACAGAAAGCATCCATTTGCTTAGGAAAGCCAAGTAAAGGGCCGGGACTCGAGAGCGTAACGGTTTACCTAACAGTATTTCCGCAGGAGATTGCCCGAAAGGCAGAGGAGTATTTCGTAGCTCTTACAAGCCCTCGTAAAATTTTTGATTTTGTATCTTTCCGTTGTCAGTAGTCTTGGCAATAAGTAACTTCATTTTTCTCATGTTGACTTT
Organism: Calvadosia cruxmelitensis; assembly: GCA_900245855.1. Classification (NCBI taxonomy): domain Eukaryota; kingdom Metazoa; phylum Cnidaria; class Staurozoa; order Stauromedusae; family Kishinouyeidae; genus Calvadosia; species Calvadosia cruxmelitensis. The sequence continues at coordinate 2,140 of OFHS01005493.1, forward strand.
AGCGTGTCCGTTTGATTGCGGGTAATTGGTTGACGAAGTATGTGTGATACCCCATTCGCTGCAATCGGATCTCAGTCTGGTACGTACACCGGTGTTGGCAAAATGCTGTGCTACTGTAGTGCCAGGCACAAAGGAGTCGTCGTCGTGTCTTTCCCGAACGCCGTGATGCTGGGCCATCCGGAAAAACGATCAGCACATATAAGGAAATGCTTGCCATGGCTTTCAAAGAAATCCGCCAAAACAGCTTCAAATACTCAGGTAGGTGTAAGGTCGTCGATGAAGGGTAAGAACTTTGCTGTTAATGTTCGGATAATCAGCGGTGGATTCATCATCAGGAATTAGGGACGCGATATCTTCTGGTAAGGCAGAAACAACGTGATGAAATTTGGCGGATGAAGTAGTTACACGGACGATTTTAACTTGAGATTCCAATTGACGAAACCAGGCGCTGGGATTGCCATGATAGAATGGCGGGGGCCTTGGCGGGGGCTTAATCGATACTGCGTGACTTGCGGGCATAGTAACTGCGACTGAGTTAGATACAGGGGCCTCCGGAATAGACATATCGCTAGTAATGGATACAGCACAGTACCTTGAAGATGACTTGGTCTTTGCTTTGGCGGGATGAGGGAGGGTGGTCTTCAGTGGAATTCGGATAATCTTTGGCTGGCGGCCTTTGGAGATGGTGGGATGACTTCGGCAAGGCTTGGTGTTGAGATGAAGCGAGATACTTCAAAGGAGCAGTGACATCGGGTGATGGCTGCTTCAAGGACGACGGTGGCTTCGATTTCCGGCACGGGAGCCAATATAACGATATGGAGTCGTTGTGAAAGACAACTGAGTATTTCTGATTTTCTAGTAGTTCTGATTCACATTGAATGAGTAAAGGGTTTTATAGTATATACCGCGTCAATCAAAGTACGGATTTAAGAAATATGCTAATGAGATTACAGCGAGTTTATTTACATGAATACGAGGATAGAGATCTGGTAATAAGGGAAAGAAAATTCATTCATTCGGTAAGTCTATGTCTGATCGGCTATTAGTTACGCTACACACTCATGCAACATTTAGACGTTTATGCGCGGGTGACACACTTCTAATCGCAGACCATCATGTATTTTTAAATCACATATTAAATATTTAAAATGTGTCGAGATGAAGCAAAATCAACTCAGGACGAAAGCAATTTGAGTTGTAAGTGTTAAATTGTACTACAAGGCCGCGCGTATTTGGATTGTCTGTTCTAAACACGCAGGAGGATAGGAGACTTGAGAGGAATATTCGAGAAAAAACGAAACCTGCGAGTAATACTTTTAGCTCCTATCGCTAATACTGCACACCAATGATAACTCACGTACTGATTTGTTGACTTTGAGGACTTGTAACTCAATTAAATGTGATTAGTCATGATTTGGGCAATTTTGTTATTGGAAACAGTCTGGAAGAGGTGTTTTAAGTAGATTTAAGAAGGATTTTGGAGTAAATTTTATTGAGTTGATTTGTAGGCATGATTAGAAATATTTTGCTTGCATTTACAGTATATATATACTTATACTTATTTAAAGCTATGTAAAACGTGGTACATGACAAAGTTAATTCCACTAATATGAGGCTTGAGTGTCTTCGAATTTCGACGATAGAGAACTGTGATGGGTTTTATACTTTACCCGGCAGCTTTTAGCATTGTGCACCTGCTGTCATTTGGATTTCTGTCCACTCTCCGTTGCCTTCCGGTTAACATGTCCCATGTCTAGATCAAACACCTATAGATTGAATGATTGATATGGGTGTTACGGCAAATTCATTCATCGCCGTTCTCAGAACGAAAGAAGGAAAAGCGTTTCCATGGCAACGAACGCCACCGCGATGACGAACAGTAATAGAGCTTTCTGGAAGCAAATTTTATGTGAACTAGTCATGACAGTGTGAATTCTTTCGATTTAAATTTAGTATTCTTTTGTATTCGTTTTATTAGTCATAGCATTATTCAGCAGATTTCGTGTACGTATATAAGCAAGGTAAACTCAGTATGTAAGTTAATTGGAGATGCTCGCCGAGCTGGAGCTACGCCTTTTCACCGAACCGAACATCGTTATAAGAAGCTGTACCTAGGACGTACACCGAAGGTATATATCGATTTTATTCTTGTATCTATTTAGTTCGCTTTAGTTTGATTATTGCAGTTTGTATATCTAGCTTGAATTATTTGTTTAGAAAAACCGATTGACCGATTGACCGATTGACCGATTGATTGAGCGATCAATTCAGGAAATACGAGTGTGTTCTCTGGTTCTGGTTGTCGCGTCATTTCTGGTGGACGATAAAAAGGTGCAGCAGTAGACCTACAGCGTTTAGCGTCTACAATGGGAATCACTCTTGCAGCATTTAGATGTCTATACGTAGGTTACATTGCTAATAGCAGACCATCATGTAATTATACATTCATCTATGAAATATTAAAAGGTTGTCGAGATGCAGAAAATCAACTGACGAAAGCGATTCGAGCTGTCAGTGTTACATAGAGGCTCGTCGCAAGCTGACTAGGGATATGATGATTTCCTGGGTTAGTATCCTGCTCTTGATACTGGTTGATCATCTAACCGAAGCATTTTTAAGCAAGGCATCCGTCGTGTTCACTGAGCCACCCACAGGAGCCGAGCAGATACTCGCTAAAGATGTGTCGAGCCAGTTCAAGTGCGGTTTACTATGCGCAACAACAGACAACTGCTTCTACGTTTCATCGCTGCAGCAGAATAACGTCCATCAATGCAGATTGTTCGCCAGCCTCAATGGAATAACGAGTCACTCTGAAGGGTTATACAGTAAGTCAATTAGACAGTTGTGTGAGTTTTAATGATGCAAGTGGCAGATTGGGAAAGCAAATGCCTATACATTTCCACCTTAAAGGATATTGTTGCGATAAAGAAGCGTAATATGTTTGATCTAATTGCAGAAGACGTCGCCCTGAAGAAGACATGCTCGCTGAGCGCTCAACCTACCACCAACAATTTTTTTGGGCCTTGTAGCAGGGCAAACGATGGAACGTCAGTGGCTCTCTTCCCCTATTGCATCTGTGCCGATCCCGAGACAGTTACCGGAGGCGCATGGTGGCGCGTCGATCTAGGTTGGCCGTACAAGATCAGCCATTTGGTAATACAACGGAGGAACGAGTCCGAACTTTTCGCTCGTATCAAAGATTCAATCATCTTCCTTGGCAATTCACTGACTAACTTCGATCGAATGACACAGTAAGTGAGGACACATTATAACAGGCATATTATTAAATTGTCGACGTATATTATTTTAGAGATTGAGTTGGCTTTCTGAATTTTATCGATTTAAATTTAGATGCGGAGATCCACTCATCCACACAAGCACCCTCTACGGAACATTTGCTTGTTCATCACCAATCGTCGCCCAGTACGTCACAATTATTCGAAGTACGAGGATCATTATCTGTGATGTTCAAGTGTATGGCAGAGAGGAATACGACGGAAGAATTCCCAAGTTGCCATAACAACACCAACATCACCTAGACAACCACTTGTCCTTGAATGAAAACACGCTGCCCGCTGAACATGAAGAAACACAAGCTTTTCACTGCACCATGCTATTTTAAACTTGGCTCAAGCCAGCTGCATGTAACGTCACTTGAGTTTCATGTATAAATTCACGCTTGACTCTCGCGTCTTGGTTTAGTTATGTCACTTCAACAGTATCGTGAACTCGAAACTATCCGTACTTGCTAATGAATGGCAGGCGCCTGGTTTTCAACAGACATATATATATATATATAGACAGACATTTTTGAAAAAGAGATACAGATACAACTGCCAATCAAAGTGCGGAAAAATGCTAATGAAATTACAACGAGGTTACTTACATGAATACAAGGATAGAGATCTGGTAATAAGGAACAGAAGATTCAGTTCTTCACTAACTTAGATCTGATTTGCTATACACTACAAATTTCAATGATTTAATTGTTCAATGGACATGCCAAAAGTCAAGTTTGATTTGCATCATGATATATGAAATTTTAAGCAATCTAAAGGATATAGCAATCGATGATTTACTTACGTACGAAGTCAGCAAGTACAGTAGATTATGCGTGGTCATTCCATGAAACTGAAAAATATGGCAGCTCGTGCCAATGCAAATGATATCATCAAGAACTTCTTATGCTCCCGTGTGATCCCATTGTGGAATGATCTGCCTGGTAAACTTTGTCACTGCGCCAACATTGTCTTGCTTCAAGAATCGTTTAGACAAGTTAGATCTAGCAAAATAGATAGATATAGATAGATATATTTATTTGATCAATTCAAGTTAAGGTACAATATATATAGTTAAAATTACAGTACAAACAAATTACAGACTTGAAATCGATCTGGGAAATCCCATAAGCACATATGCTTGTTTATTTGAGAGACCCATGTACTACAATGATGTTTCTAAGATAGTTCAGGATATACAGCAGTAGCGAATTTTACGCTAAAAGTCTAAAGAAATAATAATACAAATATATAAGAGTGAGAAATCATACGGGAAGAGAAGGATAATACAATAAAACATAAGAGAGAAGGGAAGAGAAGTTTATAAAGCAAATCAAATTGAGAGATCAATAGAACAGCAGAAAAGGGAAAATGCATTAACAAAGAGATGGATTTTGAGACACACAAATGAAACAATTTTTGATAGTGCAGACATCGTAGTAACTGGAGAGAAACATGTCCGTTATCTTTCTTTTGAAATTCCGACTCGGTAACTGCACAAAAGAGGAGATTGGTGAGGTAGTCCAAATGTTGCAAACTTTCAGAGGTAGTGTTAACACTGTATTTACAAGTATCCATCACACTTGAATTATTGGCTATTTTCAAAACGCAGAGAGGCCTCCCCTTTCCAAAATGCGTTCATGTGTTCACATCGCTTTAGCAAATGCCCTAGAAGGATGACATTGCCTTAATCACTCATTTTAGTTTATTTTCCTTCGTTTTCCACTGCCTTAAAGAAATAATGCCATTACCTAAGATGATGACTCTGTATCTATTTTGGGAACAACCAGGGGGGAAATGCTGCAAGGCTAAAGAATTTGTTTTATTTATAAGTAGGTTTTTTTTAAATATATCTAATTTATTTCGATATTATTGTACATATTATTGTACATTATTTTACTGCGATTTGAATATTTGAGATTTGAAAGAAATAAATGTCCACGCTTGAATTACCTAAGCGGTATATTTCATGGATGACGAGTCCATTTAAACAAAAGCTAAACTGAAACAAGAACTGTTCCTATAATTACTGACGCAAACGACAGCAATACTAGCTATCAGTGTACTATATATACTATACATATATGCTATGTTACTTACAGTCGGTTAAGATGTAGGTACATTGCACAACGCAGCTAATTAAAACTATACTCTAATTATAAATGAATGTACAATGCAACTGATTGGAATTACTTTAATTATGCTAAAACTCAATGCCGCTTAATTTGGTTCCTTAATGCAGCTTCGCGTGATGCAGTTCATCATTTCAGGCATTTGCTGTACAAGAAAAATAAAATGTTTCTAAGAAAATTTTGATAACAGAGTTTTTGCCGTACAGCTTTTCTTGAAAGCATTCACTTTGACTTGCTTTCTCTGAACACCTGTTGTTCTGCCAACAGTCCTTACCCATCAACCTACTGAGCCTTTTCGTGTCGGAGGGCACCTTCGCACGACGTATATGTCTGGGCTAAAGAATGACCTGTATGCAATGGGATTGAACATGTCTTCAGCCAAAAGCGTGGCGCAAAATAGAACTCTGTGGGGAACCCGCATCCGATCGAATTTGCAAAGAGAATGATGACGGACATCACCATGATGTGATGGTCTCCGTTTTATGATGATGATGATGATTGTTCTGCCAAGCTGCTCCAAACTAACAGATGTTGACGTGTTTCGTGGCAAAATCATAACACATCTATCAGCTCTTGCTAGTGCTTTCTCCATTCTTCATTGGAGTGTGTTGTTTATTCCACAAATTAAAATGTCAAAGAACGTGCAGTGTGATAGGATGAAAGTCTTGATAAGTTGGGTTTTCTTGTCATCAGGGAATACAATGAGTAGCTTAGCCAGCTAGCGTGTATATTTTTTGCTCTCCTTGGCAGCAAATGATGTCAACGTGTTCCTTGGATATAAGCTTCCTGTATAGGAGCAATTTCACCAACACACACTTCGATTGGACCTGATCCAAGAATCATCACTTGAGTCTTTTAGTTGTATTATAAGACCAACTGATTGACCCAGAACCATTCCAGCGCTGGGATCGTGTCATATTTTTTTCTTATACTGTCACACATGGAGACAGACGCTTTTATGGATGAACGGCAGAGGTACGCAGAGGGATTTTTTACGAGTTCAATGACCCTCATCAAGAGGGCTGGTTGCCTTATCTGGAACTATTAGTTGGACGTTTTGTACCACCTCTGCACCGCAGAGTAAGGGGCAAGTCGCTTGTGAACAGATTTAAAAGAAGAGGGCCAAGAGTTGCTGCTCTCCAGATGTTGATGGCCTCCATTCGGAGACTTCCGAGGCCGTATATTCAGTGTCCCATATGACGAACTGTCTGACCTCTGCACCTCCAGTGTTATCATAGCTAAGCTGATGATTTAATGTTGAATTTACATTAATAAAATCAGTTGCTTACGCTATCCAAAGTGAAAGTTCTGTGTTACTATATGAAGCAAGAATGACCTTTGCTTTTCTTGCGAGACTGCCAAGGCAAATAAAATTGATTACAACAGAAGAATAACTGAAATGCAGCCCCATCATGATGTCATTTTGAGATACGATTAAGCTAGTCGACATCCAGAGATGTGACGCAACTTGTCACTTGAAAAAATTGACTTTTCTAGTAACTTTAAAAGTAAGTAAGTAGTTACTTTGTGCGAAAAAGGAATTTGTAACTGGGACTATATAGTTACATTTTTTCACTGCAATGAGTAACTTTTACAAGCTACCATCTGAAATCTAAGTTTAAAGGTAAGCTTTTCAATCCAAAACAATCTTTGGAGAACTCAATTTTCCGCAAAATTATTACTATCAAACAAAAATCCTGCCTAGTTTGCCATTTTGAGCAACAACCAACATAAAATGGATCTTGCGACACTTGCTCCGATCTTTAATGTTGAGAAAAGTAGCTTTGAAAGTAGCTGTAACTAGTTACTTCTTGTGGACAAGTAATTAGTAACTTCAGAAAGCTACTTTTGAGGATGAGTAACTTCTACAGGTAACTTGTTATATTCCATAATGTAACTGTGACTGTAGCTAGCTACTTTTAGTTTGAAGTGCACTTTAGTAACGGTTTCCTATCTGTCCATGTCATATGGATTGTTTACAATTATCAAACTTGTCGATTTCTGGTTCAAACCACATTTCCCGTTTAGTATTGTGAGATCCTTTATCGCATTGTGGCATAAGGGAAAATGCGAACAGATTTATTTCCAAAGCATCCAAATTGTGGAACGACGTCTTACGGAAATTTAAATTAGTAAGCGGCAGTGCTTTCAAGGAGGAAACACTTGAATGGCTTATCCAACTTACTGGATAAAGAAGGAAGATCACTCTGCCAAAAGTTGAATTGACATATCTGATAGTACACCTACACAGAGTAGAATAGACCTTCTAATGACTTCAGTAATGTTGTTAATTTCTCTTTGTATTTCATTATTATCTGTACTGCTACAGTATATTATTTATTCCATTGCACATTAATATAACCATCCTGTATTAATATTTACCTTACTTATTTTACATTTATTTCATTTAATCTTTGTTGTGATGTAAACGAGCATGATTCCTCATTTCACATACGAAGTCAAATGTAACAAATCTAGAATATTGTAGAATGTTCTAGAAGGATTGGCACCAGTGATTTAACTTTAGCATATGATGTAGTCAGAACACTTTAGATTGAGCTATTTTTGGACATGATGTAATGAGAATATTCTAGATCAAGATATTTTAGATATGATGTAATAGAAGGTTCTGGATATTCTATAAATAGAAAGTGATGTCATTTGCATGTATGCGTTAATTATTCTAGAATGTTCTGCATTGTCATTGTGAACAGTATTAATAGGGAGTTCCTGAGAAGGACTCCTCAGTTATTGAGTAATGTGAAATAAATTAATTGAAGGTCCATCTGCTGCCTTCATCTACCGTTTCCAAAAGAATACCGGAACAAAATCTCAGGCAGATTGTGACAGACTACAATCGTGTTGTGTCGAACTAAATTAGTGAACTCTCTTCAATTACGAAATTGAGAAATGGCGATGGCTTCTGAGTAGGCTATTTCTTACCAAGAAGGGCGTGTGACTATCAGGATTTTAATTATTAGAGACCATTGACAGTGAAAAGAACGGCTGAAATGTGCAACATCGGATGAATGACAGAGACCAGTGATAACTGATAGTACACGATCATTTACTACAAGATGATTTCACTGTATCGTATAATTCAGAAGGATCAGGAAATTATCTAAATATCTAGTTTATACGCTTTTGTCCCGGTCCAACAGCAAGGCCCCAGATGTTGACATAATTGTAATCAAATATTCTGAAGTACTGTAGCTTCCCAGTAAACACAAGACGTCTTTAATTACGACGTACCATCGACGTCCAAACGCGGTGAGAGCGTCCATGGGACGTCGCCATGATGTCTTGTGCTGGTTGGGTTGGCGCAATGTACAAAATTACTTGCAAGAAGATGAAACTGGGAGCAAAAAAACAAGGCTATCCCGAGACAAGGATTAAATGCGAGATTTGGATAACGTCCTCGCTTGATGGTTTATCCATTGTTTGAGGTGTCGAAGAAGGAAATAATATGTCTTCTTACACAATTAACCTCTTAGGGTTAATTAAACCATCAAGTTAAATAGAAGAGCTATTTGTGTTAGGTCTTGTGGAATTAAACAAAGTTATCACAATCAAAATTAAGATTACTCGTAAAAGAATATATACAGCGATATAGTACTCCTTGATTTCAGTAGCGTGACTACTAATTGAATGAGATTGTAAATTGTCTGTGGATATTGATAGATGGTTACTTAATCAGGAGTTGTACTGTATGTAGCTGTTTCATCATCGTCAATAGAATTATCCCTCGCTATGGCAACCGATCTGTGATGTTCGTCTGGGGGTTCAGTTGCATTGATTGTTGACCAATGTTGCTTTGAGGAAACAAACGATGAATTGCTGCTCTTCGCCGGTCCTTTTGGTTGGTTATCAGGGGTAATGACATTCATGTTGAAACTGGAATAGTTCGCGTGAAGCATACTGCTGGCTGGTGCTATTGATTTCCTAGGGCCACGTCTAAGTCCCGCTCTTCTTAATAGCACATCAACTTCATGCCGCTCCTGCAAACAAAGAAATTAGACATATCGATAAAATATAAATAATAATATTGTTTTCAAAATTTAAATGTTAAAAATTTTATAGGAGTAATTAGTATAGATCTTAGGAAAGCTTTTGATACAGTAAATCATCAAATTTTATTACAAAAA
>OFHS01005495.1:0-11692 GCA_900245855.1 Calvadosia cruxmelitensis
ACTGTGGTGCAACGCCTTGTGTTCGACTTCCAGCCGATGCAGGAATTCTGTCAAAGCCAATGTTCTGGATCTTGCAAGCAGTGGTTATTACGAGGACCTCCTACTTAATCCCTCCATTCTGGCCATGCACGTGGCAATGAGACCAACTGCAAGGATGCACCGCCTGATGACATACCGAAGACCGCAAGCTGTGCCACAAATCATACCATCCTCGATTACAACCCCATGGCTTGCAGACATTATGATGCGAGTTTAACCTCATTTAAATTGCATTTAACTACATAAAAAAAACAAGTGACAAATGTTTCATGGCAATCATATTAATTCTAATTATGTTGATGTCGTCAGCATGATGGGAGCAACACAAATCAAGAAAAATCACTATTTCACATATTTTCTTTTCTCTTTCACAAGATGATCACAAAACAAGCAATGATAACTTTTTGGGATAGCATGTGAGCTGCACTGGCTTTGAAAAGACAAATACTCAAAAACAGCTTGTTAAAGGTGCAATTCTGAAACACAAAAAGTACTAAATGGTTGAAGCATAAGCGCCGGAAAAAGAAGATCAACAGATCCCTACTAAATCATTCGTCATGAGTGAGGGCCGTTCGGCGTCCAATACATTCACTCAATCAGGAAAACGAATGTGTTTATTGTAACGCCACTACAGTGGAATCTGCCTAATTCGAAGACCTGTAATTCGAATATTCATCTATTTCGAACTACGATCTGGGTCCCTTGACATCAAGAAACAAACGAAAATATTGTACACTACAACATAACTGTATAACCTAACCATTGTAAAACACATTATTGTAAAGATTTGTTTATATGTCTGAAATATACTACAATCAATCAATCTACAATCAATCCCTTGATCTCGCGCATTTGTCTTCTGTCTATTGTTCATCGGAAGACAAATATTTACCTATTACTTCTATTTCGAAGTTTGTATAATTGGAATGATGTTTTACGGTCCCTTGACACTTCGAAGTAAGCAGATTCCACATCATAGTAATTGACTTCACCATGGCAATAAACGCAATCACAGGATAACCTGAATCTGGCAACCTTCTGTGTTAACATTACATCTTTCTAAATGATTTTCTCCAATGACGAAACTGTTAACTTCAACAACAGTCTCAGTCACATTGCAGCATTCGTTTTTGTTTCAAGAGGCCACTTAAGATAGCATTGACCGTCAATTAAGAACTTCTTCAAACAAAAAATAGACACCTTTTATAGATGGCATCTTTGACAAGACATCAGGGTGGGGGATGCTGTAAAAGAAAAAAGAAGCCTAAATTCAAGTAGAACCCAATCAATTTCAACAACAACCTAAATTGTAAGACGTATTAAATTTGATGTACATCTTGTGTTCAAAATTTTGAATGATATACTTGATTTGCCTGTAAATGAACTTTTCACCCTGGCAACTACTAGCAACAGAAGGACAACAACACGCGGTTATGCCCTCAAATTGTTACATCGTGTCATACCAGTCAATAATAGAGTGAAACACTATTTTTGCTACAGAGTTCTTGAATGGTGGAACTATTTGCCTGAGACAGTTGTACTTGCAAAATCATTGCATTCATTCAAACATAGATTAAACTCGGTAGATTTGCTAAACTTTTGTTAATTAAAATGTTGTTAATTAACCTTTTTAGGCTGTACATAAGCGATAGTTAATTTCTATCCTGTATCTGCCTGTCATGGTATTCATCATGCAAATATATCAAATCAAATCAAATCAAGACCACCTTGGACGCCAAAACATGCACGCTCTGCCTGTGTATATTCATAATCATAGGTTGCATTGTATTGGTCCTTTAGGCGGGCGACAAAAAGAAGGTTTGCCAATAAAGTAAACGCATTCTCAAATAAGATGAAAAAACTGTAGCCCATGCGCACAAACAAGGCATTCAACCGATTAAAATGTTGTTTAGAAGCATAGCCAAAATCAATGGTACAAGGAAAATGCAAAATTATCATCAGAACACTTCACCAATCAAACTTGTAACGTCATTTCATATATTGCAGAGACATTTCAACAATGAACAACAATACTGCAATGACCCTGTTGGAGCATAGCTTGTAAGGGAAAGTGGAATCCAGTGCTCAAATCGACTACAGGATTCAACTTAGAGGAGACCACAAGAAAGTTTATAATAACGCGAACATCAAAAAGATATAGGCAGGAACATAAAACTAGCAAACAGAAACAACAACAACAACAACAACAACAAAAAGCAAACAAATAAAAAAGAAAGACAAACAAGCAAAAACCAACATCAAATTCAAATGGACAAAACGAACAAACAAATCAACATACTAACAGACAAACAAAATAGCAAACAACTAAACAAACAAACAAACAAACAAACAAACAAACAAAAAGATAAAAACAGGCAGAAAAACAAGCAAATGAACAAACAGATAGACAAACATCAAACAGGCAAACACAACAAACAGACAGACAAACCAATGGACAGAAAAACTACCAAAATCCAAACAAACAGACAAACAACCAGCAAACAAAAGAAACAAAGCAAACAAAAAATCAAACAAACAAACAGACAGACAAACATCAAACAGGCAAACAAAAGAAACAGACAAACAAACCAATGGACAGAAAAACGACCAAAAATCCAAACAAACAAAGCAAACAAACAGTCAAACATTCTAACCTCAGAATTCTAGCCAAGCCATCGCCACATGCAAGAACCAAACACCCCAAGCGATTGCCAGTCTGCAAAAGTAGAGATGGGTTACATCGCTTTCTAAAACTAAAGCTGTGAGATATATCGAAAAAAACATGGCAGCATCATAATCATTACAGAGAACTACGATGTGAGTGAAAACTTCAAAACCTACATCCCAGAGAGAAAGAACACACATCGAACAATCTACACTGGGAGTTTAATTAATGTGTGGGAATTTAAAGGAGAAAAGAAAAATATCAAACTTCAGTCTAGTTTCTCGCAAGCTAATTAGCTGAAAGGCATGATTGAAATCCAGTCAAAAACAACTTTGAGAGTGTTGTCCTTTCCCGGTTGATGAATTTTCAAGCAACCTTTGGAATCAAATTGAACGTAGAGAATTCCTTACAAACAAAAGGCTTGGTTTGGTAACCACGTTTGACTGACGCTGTTGATAAGAAAGATGTTTTGGAGAATGGCTCTTGAATCAGAAGCATGAAAATATAAATATTTCTTTAGTTGACAAAATAGTCGATGTATCGGTTTATAAAAGGCTACGAGGCGCCTGTTTAGCAATGTTTTATTGTAAGTTAAATCGCTACAGTCCAACACTAGGTAATCAGACATAGGCAAGTTATCCACACCACAGTAATCACCGACAAAATGTGTCAAATCATTATAAAACAGAGTCATTTAGAGTTGGGATGTATGATGTGATTTTAGTTTCCATGAAAAAGAGATCAGCTACATTGGCCTTTTCGTCCACACGTTTAGATCCCTTTTCATGGAAATTAAAACTGCTTCATATGTTTCAAACATGGCAGGCTCCAAACAATGGAGTCATATTGAGTTGTAATCATTACTGCCTGCACTAAAAATCATCTTACTTCAGCAGAATTCACCAATCCTCCTGTTGGGCACCACTTGAAATTGTAGACTGGGCCCCAGTCATGTGCAATGCCATATGAGAATTCCCAAGAAAAGCTAGAAAACGCAAAAGGAAGCCATCATGGTTTCATTGGTTAAGATACAAGGAGTCCTATTTATGGACTGTTACAAAAAACGAGTCTGATATTGATTCTTGTACTATTCTCTAATTACTTTTAATGAATAAGAGATTTGATACCGCTCCTATAATCGAGGCACTTGCATGCAGTACACAATTAACTTCAAATTAATGAGTAACGGCATGCTTGTCCAGAGAGCAGATCCCAAACATTACGAGCTGGAATTGTGTGAAAATCAATTGAAAACCACTGGAAAACCATCTGACACAACACGTTCACATGCTTTTGTTATCTTTTGAATTCACATGCATTTACACATGGTTTTTCACATGGTGCGTCTATTTGACATGGATTTCTGCAAGGTGCTTCCCCTTTCACATGGTTTTTACGCAGTTTTTATTCATAATGAAATCAATTACACTAAAGCTGTCTCAGAGAAAGACTTACGGACCAATTGTTATGGCAGAATGTGTACGCCTGTAGATGTGACCGAATCAGGCTTGAAAGTTGTTACAAACGCAATAAGCAATAGGTATGAGTATGAGTATATATTTAGATCATATCGTAAACGAAATACAACATAATTGAATACAGAAAGTGTGAAAAGCAAGTAATTTGGTTACATGATATGATCATGGGTCATCCCTTAAGCACAAATTTGCTTGTTTGTTCGGGAGACCCAGGTAACTTCTCAGTATGCAGCAATGAAAGTCACTCAGTTGGTCATAAACAACCAAAGAGCCAAAATGAGCTCAAGCAACAACATAATTATATGCATTATGAATCCAAAACCATGTGAAAACCACGTGAAAACCATGTGAAATGGGAAGCACTAAGTGAAAAACCATGTGAAATTTCAAACATCCTGTGAAAAACCATGTGAAATTTCAAACTTCAAGTGAAAACCATGTGAAATTTCAAACATCCTGTGAAAAACCATGTGAAACTTCAAACATCATGTGAAAAACCATGCGAAACTTCGAACATCATGTGAAAAACCATGTGAAATTTCAAACTTCAAGTGAAAACCATGTGAAACTTCAAACATCCTGTGAAAAACCATGTGAAACTTCAAACATCATGTGAAAAACCATGTGAAACTTCGAACATCATGTGAAAAACCATGTGAAATTCCAAACATCATGTGAAAAACCATGTGAATTAGAAAACAGAGTGAAAAACCATGTGAAAAGGGCACATGATTTTCACATGGATTTCACATGGTAGTAGTTCATAGTTATATCCTGTTCAATGTAAATGTCAACATCATGAGGCTAGTGCACTACCAACAAATCAGGTTTCGTTGCATAACACTGTTGAAAAAGGTCTGTTAGCACAAGTGGCTATTCAAAGTGAGAATAGCACTTGAAGGTTAAAACCTGCAAGGGCATTGTCTTAATTCAAGTAAAACTTGACACACATTCATGGAAACAAGAAAGACTGATATCAATTGGAATCAACGTCTGATCGATCTCTACTTAGATATCAATTACAAACCTTCCATTTTCATTTCTTTTTGTCTTCCAAATTTGAATCAAGCCAGAGGCGTTCTCACACGAAGACGGATCATGAATCTGATAAATAAAATTCTCCCACACAGTTACAACAAAACATTTAAGTGACCATGCATCAACACCTTGGTCATTCTGCTAGTCTAAGGAGATCATTCGCATGAGGGTCATGTCAAGAAAATGTAAAGTGAAGCCAAATGTTGGCGAAAACAATTTAAAACCTGACCATGCAAGGGATAATGAAAGTGGTTCATTAACACAGGTTTTCTCCAGATGCAGGTAGACTATATTCTTTGAGCCAATAAAGAACCATTCAATGATGCTCTCTGAATACAGGTCGTCACTTAATATAGGTGAGCCGTGTTGTTTGAGCGGATTAGAGGAAGTTGCAAGCTGGCAATCGAGACAGTAGATCTAGACACTGCACTCTTTTCGCTCCTATTATTGCTGCTTGCTGATGGTATATTGAGCAAATTCCTCGCGACAACAGATGACAGACTGGAATAGGGAGTTCTGCTACAATGCGGAAACATGGACCCCTGGCATATATGACCCAGCGGTTACGCAAGCTCCCTGTTACACAACACAGCACAGGGGGGTGGTAGAAAATATGATCAAACAACACTTGGCAGGAGTTTAACTTGTCGAAATATTTTTTAGTTATGCTAAAATCCAGTGAGGATATAAAGCAACATTATGAGTGCTATGAGTTAGAACGTCAACTGTTAGCTTGACATTCAAAGCCTGTGAAATAGGTCAAAGAGTTGAAAATCACATTTTTATTGTTCTACAAAGCAAACAGCTTGAAGTTGTAGACCCAATTTTCTCACTAAGATGTTGAAGTAATAAATGACATTATCAGTCTTGGCTTCTGTTACCATATCTGCAATTCATATTACAACCTTAAAATTGTACTGGACATAAACAGCTACCTGCGAGTGGGAAAAATGTGCACTGACAGCCAGGTACCTGTCTTCAACAACTGGAAAGGTAAAGAAAAGAAACAGACACCTTATAAAGATAGCACCTGCTTTTGTTAAATCATGGCAATTAAAGCTAATTGCTTTGCAAAACGAAGTATTGTTGGTCCGACATATTGCCTGTGTGCTTCCTTGACCCCTAATAGCTAAACAATTATGATCATCAATCAGCCACTTAACTGACAGAAAATAGAACAGGACTGTCAATTCTTCACCAATTTGACAGCAACAAAGCTTGGCTTATGGAACCTACCAGGAATCAAGACAGACACCCTGGAAAAATGTCAATGGTCATGTATGGTTCCACAAAAAACCCTCTCATTTTATAGAGGAACTGCAAAGCAACCAGTGGTTTATAAAGTCAAACAGTAGTTACTCTTTTCTAGTCAATGCTATAATCGACAGATGCTTGTTCTCCAGGGATTGCTACTTGAACAGACCTGATAGCGATCACAAAAATATATACTTGATCGACTACTGTAGTAATTCAGTCTCCCATCTATGATTCGTGGATTACCATGGATTATTTAGAGAAGAGGCAAATTCAATTGCATTGCATCTTCATCAGGCTACAGAGAGCAACTGCCAATGTTCCTCACACAAAAGAGGGATTTTATCCCAAAGCAGGGAGGGTACTCTGCAAATGAGCCTGTGCTACACAGTCACAATCCTATGCAAGGAGACACGAAATTGTATCGAATTTAATAGAAAATTTTATATAAAGCAAACGCAACTTTCAAAGCAAGACACAGTAGAACTAGAGTTGATTTACACAACTTATCTATTGTAAATAAATAGAAATCAAATAACCTAAAACATAAGAATGCTGAATGCTGATAAAACCTTGTGTTGATATTTTTACGTTTGGGTTGCTACAGGGAACCTGTCTATAATGGTCACCTTTGAGACCTAAGGAAAATGACCTTTATACACAGGTGCCTAAGCTATAGAGGTGGCCACTTATACAGGTTTGACTGTATGACGTCTATGTAGTACAATAAATGACGCTAACCTTCATCAGGGCACCATTCAATTGCCTGAACAGGTCCACCCACGAACAAGTTGGCAGTAGATGAGACTGGAAGGAAATATCAACAAACAAAGCACAGTAACCGTTAAATTGCATGATAAGATATCAACAGATGTTAATTTCTTTGCCCATGGGTAAGTACTGAGTATACGTTGCAAGAAAGTCATCATTAAAAGGTGGAAAAAGAAGACATATCACCTGCAATAAGAGCAGACAAAATAGAATTGATTGCATAAGCAGAACAAATTAGAGCTAGACTGATACAGATTAATATTAAGGTTGTGCTAGGGGCAAATGTCGAGAATAAACACCAAAACATGAGCAAAGCAAAGCACGTTGAGAGGAGCTTCTAAAAGGAGCAATTATACACAAAACAACCAAAAACCTTCTGCATGCAACACAATTTGTCACAAATAACATAGCTTTAAATATATGATAATAATAATTGGTTGCAGTCCCAACACTTCCAGGCAAGTCTGATAAAAAGTATTTCTTCCATGACTCTCAACATGAAAACAGACCAACCAAGAAAACAAACCAACTAACAAGCAGACACAGCAATCGCATCAATTAAAAACTACTTTGCGTATCAATTATTCATCATATTTCTACGGAAAACTGTAAATGAGAAACTTGGTTTCAATTTCAATTAAATGTTACACGAGTTACTGAAGCAAAAGAGCAAGAAAAAAGCTCTATAAATAAACAGTGGTCACTAGACGCGAGCAAACAGAAAAGAACGATTATAATTCTATTTGTCAGAATTGCAGAGCGTATTGTACCATGAAAGCCATCATAAACTGCGGTAAACACTATTTACATGTAAAGTCCTGTTACAAGTACATTGCTTTGTTATGTATGCCGATTTTGCATCTATGCAGCATAAAATGCTCTGCATTATAAAATTGTATATTAATAAACTAGGGTTTCATCAATGCTTTCAACGGTTTTACATTTACCCAAGTCACAAGCAATTTGACCTGTCTTGAGTGACCGCCTGTCTCAAGAGACCACTTTTTCATTGGTTCTGTAGGTGGTCGCAGAACACAGGTTTGACTGTACATGTATCATACACTATACAATGAATGACCGCATACTTCAACACTGCACTGACCATCTTCATCTGACCATGATTCAAACAATTCCAGCTGAGAAGCTTCTTTCTTAATACGGTGGCCTTTTTGGTCCAAGTAGGAAAATTCCAGAAAAGGCGACTGAGCGTTAGTAGGGAGGTAGGATGTCGCTTCACTGAGAAGGTAAAAGTACAAAACATGATTCCGCTTGAAAGGATAGTTGGAGAAAATCAAGAGTTTATGATCCATGAAAACTAATTTACTCAAGAAAGTCAGCAAGGTAGAAAGAGCGATACAGTGTAACCATGTTAACCCTTGTCCTGCTATTGACGTGTATACACGTTTTCCAAACAAGTCAAAAGTAGCAACATATAACCAATCAGATAGTTAGTCCCTGGCAATCAACCAATCAGCAATCGATAAAGCAACTTCCAGTCTCCATTTAACTAGTTTTATGAGCAGGACAAGGGTTAATATCACCTCAGTTTAACATCACAAACCGTTTAATATCACTTCACTTTGAGAACCAAGCTGTGTCAAAATCAACTATTTCAACCCGCCAATCACGACACGCTTATTATCACGACTTTTGACTGGAAAATCATAGTGATATTAACAAGGTTTCACTGTACACAGAACAAAGACGGACAGACAGAAACAATTCCAAGGTGTGGAAAAAAGTGGGAAAAGTTGTGAAAGTAAGCCTAAGCATGACGACAGCTTGTCATTAGCAGCTCGCTGTTATCAAGAAAAAGCATATGCTCACATCTACACTATAGAAATTAACTTCGCAAGTGAAACTAACAAGCAAGTATGTTTACAAGATACAAAAATGTCAGTATTATCATTTGCTTACCAAAGATTTACCAGTGCTTGAGGCAGGCAATTTTATAAAATATTCAATTTGACCCAACAGATGTTAGAAAGTCCAATATTCGCGGAATCATGATGATAGAAGATACTTTACCGTGATTCCATATTATTATTTATTTTGAGATATACATGAAAGGGTTTATTTGCACAATAAAAGGTCTATACAGTGAAACCCGTCTATAGCGGTCACCTCTGGGACCTGAGAAAAGTGACCTTCATAGACAGGTGGCCTTTCTGTCCAGGTTGATTTCTATAGAAAGTGTCATTTTGGGGTTATGAAAAGTGGCCTTTATACACAGGTGGCTGCTCTATAGAGGTGGCCGCTAATACAGGTTTGACTGTACAACGGCATTTTATCTTCTTGAAAGGTCTATACAACAGCCTTCACTGCAAACAAGTAAGAGCGGGTCTGGTGAAAGTTTATTCCTTTAGTAACTATTGCTGTGAAAACAGAACCCTTGGAAAAATATCAAAACCCTAAATAAAGAAAGTATAGCTACAGCCAGATCTGTATTAGCAGCCACCTGTGTATAAAGGCCACTCTTCATAACCCCAAAATGACTTTTTCATAGAAATCTACCTAGACAGAAAGTTCAGCTGTCTATAAAGGTCATTTTTTCGGGTCACAAAGTTGACCATTATAGACAGGTTTCACTGTACTAATTTATTATATGGTTTACACAGTTTCTGCGTGAATATTTCTTCAAACTAGTTTGCCACTTATTCTTCTTTCTGCTTATATGCTAGCCTTTAGGGAGTTAGGCTTCCATGATCCTGCCCTTTATGGTACCACGAGTGAGTTGCTTGTAACATCATCAGTCAGGGGACAGAAGGGAGAGACATCAAGAACAAGGCGAGCGACCGCCTCGCTCAACGACTATGCGATCACTGAATACATTACACAACAACACCGGAACAACACATAAATTACACCTTACACGGAAACATCAACGTCGCAGCGGGTGACAAACAACAGGCACACTGACGGACGATATTACGACATTACAAGTAATGTAGAAGTAGGTCCTAGCTACCTACAAGCTGACCTCAACAAGACATATCAAGCACTACTCAGTACTATCTCATCAAACTCAACAGTGATCATCTTAGCATCAAGACAAACGGAACTAAACACTGCAGACCATGGTAGCTACAGTGAAACCTGTCTATAGCGGTCATTTTTGGGGCCTGAAGAGGAAGACCGTTATAGACAGGTGGCTTCTCTAGTGGCAACAGAATCACGATGATAGACCTTAGTCTTACCCTTGTGACAAATGGACAATTTTCTCAGGAGCGACAGAAAACTCAGGAAAACAGACATCACTTCTGTTTTCTTCAAACCTGAAATAAAACATTGTTGGGTTAGAAGGGCAAACTTGAATATACAAGGGACGATATTCTTCTGACGTACAGTAACTAGCTAGACATAGAAAACCGTTCGCTGATATCTTGAGATGACTGTTGACAAGGATAGTTGCTGTGGAAGGTGAAAGAACCAATGACGCACCAATTGCCTTGAAAAATCTAAAACAATGGGTCTCGCCATTGATAGCTTGCTACCAGAAGAGATTTCAAGAGGGCCTCGAGGAAGACAAGTGACAGACTTATTCAGCTGCGCTCTTAAAATGAATTGGATGATAATGATGAGTTCCAGAATCCAGCGTTACAATGCCTGATATTCTACTTATGCAACACAATAGAAACAGATTAGGGTATCAAGTATAAAACTAGTTTCACCAAGGCAACAAGGTGTCATACCATTTCATCATTTTCTTTTGTTGTGAGGCATTTACTCTGAATGTCTGGTGATTTCTTGACAAGGTCATTTTCTTCCTTTTTGTAAGCAGGCGACAAAAATCACTCCGGAAATTATACGGCTCGTCGCTAACAGGTCGAGGCAGCTTCGGTTTCCTTTTTCGTGAATTCGTTGAGGCATTTGTTGAGAGATCGTCAGCAGGTGTCTCGTCAACTGACTAGAAATAAGGATAGAAGATGTACATAGCAAACTATCACCTAGAAAGTATTAAGGATGCCATTCAATTGAAGTTAGTGGCTTGATTATTCAACAGCTTGTGATTCAACTTGACTCAAATCTTTCGAATGTTTTTAATGTTATCACTATCAGTAGTAAATTGTCTAGAGATCCAGTAGCAGAAAAACAATAGGGCTATCTTCTTTATGCCTTGGAGCACAATTTACACAACAAATGAATAAGGCGGAAGCAGAATCTTGCAAGGTATGAATAGCAAGGACATTTGATAGTCGCAACAAGGACTTGAATAAAAACTTTAGTTTCAACATTAGGTGAGAGTTTTTGACCCGGGTGCTTGGCTGATGGGAGTTGTCACATTGTAAGGTAGTCGGTGTAAGCAAGCGATCACAAGGTGGCAAAACTGCTGAACCTGTCCCATTTACAACCAAGCATCAGTCACACTAATACCGTATTTTCCGGTGTATAAGCCGACTTGGTGTATAAGCCGACCTCTTTTTTTGAGGACAAAATGGAGGGTTTT
>OFHS01005496.1:1191-11243 GCA_900245855.1 Calvadosia cruxmelitensis
TTTGATTATGACCCTCCTGTGGTTGTTGTTCTTCAACATCAAGGGAAGGGCCATCTTCTGGAGGTATCAAGAGGCCACTGTGGATTGCATCCTTTCATGAAGGCAAAGCAAAGACAAAGTATTACTCCACTGTAGGCATATCATGATAAGCTAACTTCAGCGAAGCACAGCAACATTCCATTTAACTATAAACATACCACAACAAGGCTCCTCCTTGCCCTTTTTTCAGAAGAAGGACGGCCATTTGAGGAAGTACTGTGGTGCTGAGAGCGTGCTTCGCCTTGGCAAGCGAATCGACTTGGCAGCTTGTCCTTCTTTATGTATTTATTGCCCTTCCCTCCTTGTAGCGTGTATTGTAGATAATTATCCATATCATCCTGCAACTGCGATAAATCTTAACATCAGTAAAATGGAAAGGCTGTTTTAGTTAAAGAGATTGGACATAACAGCTGGCCAAATGGTGTACTCACGATGAAGTGGTCTTCGCAACAGTGAAATCTTGACTTGCTTCCTTTCCCCGAATCAACTCTCCTCGCCGCTCGAAACCATTTCATACGTAGCTCTTCCTTCATTGGTACTGAGAAGAATAATTTTTCAGGACATCGATGTTCTGTACTCGTACATCGTGGAACGAAACAGTACTTCCCTTCTCGCTTTTTCGCTTGGGGCTCCGCGGCCATTGCTTCACTGTCGTTGTTGTGAGTGTTTTGTTCGCGCGTTTTCTGACAAGAGGCAAAGGTGCGTATTGACGTCACAACTGCGGATCAATCAAAATGGNTTCCCTTTTCGCTTCTTCGCTTGGGGCTCCGCGGCCATTGCTTCACTGTCGTTGTTGTGAGTGTTTTGTTCGCGCGTTTTCTGACAAGAGGCAAAGGTGCGTATTGACGTCACAACTGCGGATCAATCAAAATGGCCGTTTCTGTGCTTTCGTAACGGTCATTTCTTTAGCAGTCGTTTTCTTGCGCTTTACTTCGTTTGTGGAGGTGATATTACAGACAACTACTTTTGAGATGATTCTCAACACGATAATGTAAAAATATTCGAAATCAAATTTTGATGAGACGACCCTATTCTGTTCAAGACCTTTGGAGATATGCAAAGTAATTCATGTTTATTTTTGTTTGCGTCCTAGCTTCTTTGAAAAATGCACCAAAGAACATTGTTCGAAAGCTTCAATATTGGCCGGACCATGTACTAAAAGGTATGGAAATCATAGTATAGGAGCCACATCCTTCACATTTCAAATATTTATTTCATTCAATCTGCTCAACTGAAAAATATATTTTACTTGCAACTAGTAGATAAAAATTTAACCTTAATAAAATTCATAATTCAAATAAATATTACAGTGAAAGCAGACCTAATCTTACGATTATCAACATTAATTGCTGCTATATTTACATCATAATCTAAAAATTTGCAAGCAACACCCCGCTGGGCAGGGACCCTAAACTGCTTTCAGTGCTCCTTCTCTGTAAAGACAAGCTTATCCTCTGGAACAAGTAGGAGCGAGATCTTTTCTCTCCTGTTTCCTTGATTAGGAGTTTGCCTCATGCTGACAGAAGTTTCCTCGCTCCATTCCTTCATTGCTTCACATCAGCTTCATGTTTAAAGCAAAATACCAATTTGAAAGCCATATCAATGGGTAAAACGAAAACCATCTTACGAAGACATAGCGTAAAGTTACAGTTATTGAATTTGAATCAGTCAGATTTTGCACAAACCTAGTGGTACACAGTTGAAAGTAGAACGAATCTGGGACTTTATATATGTTCATTCGGATCGTGATAAGCATATCATTAAGCGCTTAGAGAATTTGAATCGTACAAGGATATCCTAGAGTTATGTTAACACCATAGCAAGGCTATTCCAAGCTTGATGA
The DNA here is from genome assembly GCA_900245855.1 of Calvadosia cruxmelitensis. Taxonomy (NCBI): domain Eukaryota; kingdom Metazoa; phylum Cnidaria; class Staurozoa; order Stauromedusae; family Kishinouyeidae; genus Calvadosia; species Calvadosia cruxmelitensis. The sequence continues at coordinate 3,074 of OFHS01005496.1, forward strand.
TTGTGAGCTTGATGTTTACTATTACGACGTGTAGAGAATATAATCTTATCCGTGAGAAGGAAAATTTCTGTTCATCAAAAGTGTTTATGGGGAAAAAAGCTTTATTAGCTTACCGTTTTTTTCAGAATAAATGATAATCATGATGATAATGGTATTTATTATACTGGACACATTTCAGCATTTGCGATCCTTTTAAATTGCCTCTTTGGATATTACTTCAAAGTAAGATAATGATGAGACGTAATTGACCCAGGAATTGCTGCTATCATTCCTTCACGGTGATTGCTAACTAAGAAATGAATTATATTCTACCCTGGTTGGTTGTTATTGTACTACTAGATAACTAAGATTTCCGCAAAATAGCTTCGATAAAATTTTCTCAAACCTGGCAATCGACAAATATCCAGAGAAATGTGGTAAACTCTTCCCATTTTGACGTGTCATGCGTTATTTTCCTAGATATTTACTTCTTAGAAGATAACGGCTAGAGTTTCATCAACATAAGACTTATCTCAACTGATTCTCTGTGTTACTCCCCCATATTCTCCAACTTGTCTTCAAGAAGTTGCTTTCATTCAGCATACAGTGAGAAATTAGCTTGCTAGACATGACGCCTTATCAAAAGCTATTTTTGTTGCTGCCGTAAGTCATTACGAAAACGATTAACATATTTTTTCAATATCACGTCATTTGATATTAATATGTTTGCCCATTAGGTTGCGATAAACTAATATGTTTTATAATAAAGGCATTATACAACCATGTTATGTTGCGTATCACCGTTCCATATATTTGACATTGCACAATGAAGGTTTGAAGAAGTGGAAAGACAGCTTGCACCGAACCCTTGAAAATCAGAACAGGGAAACTTTACGAGCATTTGCCGAAGAGCACGGACCAGAATTAAGATCATTGCAAAGTGCTACTAGTATTACGAGACATCTAAATCGCTTGCCTAAGCAGATTTCGAAAGCAGCAAAGACCAACAGAATGGATAGTCCTGGATTTCTAAAGAAATTCAAGCGCATCAGCAAGGTAATAGCATTTGATATTTGTAAAATGTTTAACATTTTAGCGCTTAATGTAAGTGCAGCAAGTAAAGATCGTCATAGACCAAGGTATATGTGGGGGTTGTGTAGTTCCTGTTATCGTCATGCGTATTGGCTGTCATCACATGCCTATTGGAGCCATTGTGTAGACACGTGACTGTAAGAATGTGTAGCTGTGTCATCATCCTGTAGTCATTCTCTGTCCCGTCTGTATTCCGTCGTCTACAGCTCTGTCTGCCTGTTATCTACGCTGTGTCTCACGACATAGAGCTCTGGCACCCAGGGGCGGAGCCTGGGGGATCAAAGGGTCAATCAACCCCAGAGGTTTTGCTAAAATGTAGTGTAAACTTTATTACATATTTAATAAAGTAAAAATATTTTTAATTTCAGCTTTTCTTTTATCTCCTTTTGCTAAATTTCCCCATCCAACTTTACAACCCGTTATGGACATGCTCAGCATGACGCTGGGTTCCGGTTGGTTTTCTTTTTCGTGGCTGTCGCGTGTTGAAATTTTCTAAGACTTTCTGTCGTTGTTTTAGTATGGAGAAACAGCACAGTCAAAACTCTGCTGTTTATTGCTGTTTTGGGCCAAAAAAGGTGGCAAATGGGTCAATTGTTCACATCTCGATCAATCACTGCTCGTATGTTATGGGTCAGTTGTTCTTTTAACCAACCACCATCGATCAGAGAAATTACAGAGCCAATAAGCAGCAGGCAGCAGCAACATCAACCAATCAGACTGGTCAATTCCAAGCGGGGGGTCAATTGTTCCATCTTCGTATTTCGTCTTCTACAAAATGGTGACCCCGACGTGACATGAAAAGTTGAAAGCGTAACCATCCTAGCGCACTACTTCTGGCCGAACATCGCATGTCAGTCCTGGAGACTACTACCGCCATACCACGATGCCGTTGGTCGTCCTGGATTTATGGCTGTTTGTTGCCATTGTTTCTTGCTTACCCTTGTCGCTGTCGAAGTTCATCTCGTCACGTCTCACTCGTCGCCATTTTGATTTTTTTTCCATCATACTGTCAAGTTTCCGTTTCATCGTTCGTCACATCCTGGTTGTTATCGTTATTGTTTTCCTCGCATCACCACTAACATCGCCAGATTACTGACGTTACCAGATTTATTGCTCATGCCATAATATAGCATGCAACGTGTATCATGATATGTAAAATTCAAAGCAAAGTAAATTTCAATGCTCATATGTCGAGGCATGCATTGATTCATAGAGGATGAAATCGAGTTATATTTGATAGATTTCATCATTTGTAATAGACTATTTGTATCTCGTTCTATTCGAAAGAAAACAAATGCATATAGCTAAGATCATTTTTTGTACGATTTTGTTCCAATCCAGTTAGTTTTCGATCATTAGTTTCAATTTGAGCGAACACCGTTTGATAGATGCATATCTGCTGCTGTTTGAGAGCAATGCTATATCACAGCATATATTTGGCATAAGTAGGAAGAAGTAAAAATTGACTTTGTATACTTTTATTATTTCAGAGAATTGAGAAACTGTTTTGGAATAATGGTGCAACATTAGAACATGCAGCCTCTCGTATTCCAGCTATTATGGAGAACGTTCGTGAATTGAGTCTATTGCGGAAAGACTGCAACTGAGCAATCTGCGTTATTCTATGCACGGAACCTGAATTAAATAGGAACCTGGGAAGATAGCCAAAGTGAAAACGTTTTAATGAAGAAGATAACGAGACCGAGCAGCGTGGATGATGGCAGCTCATTTCAATATAGATATTGCGAGACCGAAACTTTTGCCCTCTATCTTATATCATGTATCCTAACTTATTGCGGTTAGCTTCTCGATATTATCCGCAATAATAAATTGCATGGATGACACAGCATGCTGAACTGTAACCTTAAAATCATGACCACAACCTTTCGTTGTTGTTTTTTCATTATCTGGTATATTTGTTTCAACCTTACAGCACTTAAATGATCAAAGTTACAAAGATAGTAACTAAAAGAGATCTAAAGGGAACTAAATTAGAGACTTATGGTAAAGCTGCTACATCAGCTATTGATTAAGTTATTTAAAATATTTACACTGTATAGTTGCTGACGAAGAAGCGACACTCCCAAGTATGTAATCATCTTCTGTTGTCAATAATCTTTGGTAATTATCTCGCAAAACGTGCTATAAATTCTATATGCTATAGAACGTGCCATATTAGCAATTGCACTACTGTCTGTGATACTACATTACTGAATTTAAAGAAATAAAAACGATAAACGATAATAATTATCTCAGTGAATCGAATCATAAATAAACTGATAGAAAATATCTCTTTTTCTCATGCTAATCAAAATGATGGTTGATTTTACGAGCATCCACTTATGAATTTCTTCGTGCTATCCAGATGACCGTCCAACTTTCTGGATCTCTCCAATATATCTTTAGGAGTGGCCGATTGTGTAAACATGGATTCCAATATCTAATAATGAAAAGATAATTATCAGGTTAATCACCCGTAAAACGTCCGATCCAATGTAATTAACGGGAGCAGTTACTTCGTAGTGAAATTCTTACAATCTCGTAAATAGTCATGACACTAACAAATGAACTAAATATGCCAGCACATGGACTATTCGTTTGCTAAGCGCCACCTACAATAATACGTAAGAAATATACATCTCCAGGAATTTTTTATCACATCTGAGAAAAGAAGCATTCTTTGCTAAACAAATGATTGGAAATTATTTCAAAATTCAGGCACAGTCAAAAATGTTTTCTATCTACAACACTCTAAAGCCGCACACAGGTATTAAAACTGAATTGCGAAGTGAATACAAATTGCGAGTAATCCAAGAATAATATTCGCCTGGGCCTCGTGCATGGACCGAGACAAAAGCCTATTCTGAGACTAAACATGTAATCTGGATTGAATTAGTGAACTCCTGACTTGAGATTTCATCCCAGACTTCGTTTAATACCACGCATAATTAGGCACCTGGTGATAAACACTTATTACCGCAAATCTATTGTCATCTGCGGATCCAATGTATTTATTTATACGTATGATATATATCAACACACAGGTTTCATGTCTGCTGCCTGTATTTACACCACGGGATCATAAAAACCTATCGCAAACATTTTACACCAGGACAAACATTACAGCATGAGATGAAGATATTTCATCAAATGCAAATATCTTCAAACGAGGTACTGCTACTACCTAATTTAAGCATTCATCTTCTGAATGTGTAATTCTACAGAGACAATAGTTCATAATGCATATCCTCCCACCACATCTTCATCGCTGTTGCCCTTGGTTGGTTGGTTGACCTTCTTGCAGATTGATTGCTCTGCTTCCAGCTTTTAACCACACTGCTACTTTCTTAGTATCCTTCTAGAAGTCTCCTATAGTTAATTTTGTTGGGTTTGCCTCTTACGTTCAATGGTGGACATCAGGCGGATATTTTGAGGATTTTGACCATTTGTCTTCCACCGAGTGATGAACTCCGAGACACTTACTAATTGCACTGTTTATAATCTTGACACATGAACCCTGTGCAATAATCAGAGACGCATTCTCTATGAAAGTTTCAACGTGCGGATTACACATTTGGACAGAATCACATTCAAACGATGGACGCAACTATATGGCTTACTACAACGGATAATCACATTTTATGTTGTCGAAAGCAAATTCACAGTAGCATAGCTATAAGACCGCTAGATAGCTGTGACAACACCGGGATCATGCAGAAACTGCTTACAATAATGAGATATAGATAGTTGTCGATAGCTCATACCTTTTTAATCGTATTCTAAAAAGCTAAAGAGTAGCATGAAAGGTAGTTTGGATTGTGCCTAGACGTGAAGTGCGTTATGTAGGACATATCTCCTAAACGAGCAGCGACGCTATCGGGTAATGACAGAAGCAAGTGTCTATCTGATATAAGTTTTGTATCAGATGTAATCCCTACCAACGCGCATCATTTTCTTCTTGCCTATAGCTTGATGCTGCTAATTGTCGTTGCATATATAGTAAACTATCATTTTTCTTTATGCAGCGTAGATAAAACCATCGAACCAGTAGTATTATGACATGAAATATCGAAATCTGATGTTTGCAAGTGAAGGATATTTGACATTACGTGCTAAAAGTTGATCAATTCTGTATGTGTCTATGACATCAGAAACATAAAGTTATGCAATTATGAATCATGTACTAGAGCGTTGGCGTTCAACCTTGAAAACTATTTATTCGATATATTCAGACACACAGCTCTCTATCATGATACATGCAAATGTATCATGCATATGCCTGGTTCAATGCAGTTAAAATGCTCATAAACCCAAATACTTTTATTCCAGATATCGGGGCAATTAACGTTGAAAGTTACAAATATCATTGAAATTTTTAGTTTTGAGAACTCCTTCTATTTTTTATGAATTATTGAAAATCAGAACTTATGTAGTACCGACATTACTGATGAAGTATCTGAAATATTGTTGCGTAAAGCTGGACTGAACAAAATATTGAATGAAGCGGCTGCAGAGTCTCCGATTGGATTAATGTTATCTGGTGCATCCTTTGGTGAATTACTACTTGATATACTCGATAAGAGACATATACCTGAACCTAGCAGAAATATATTCATCAACCATTTTAAAGAATACGCGGTAGGACATTTGAATGACAGTTTTCTAAACCACATTGCTTCAGAGAGGATTGATTCTGAAATGAAAACAACTTGGAGAACTCCTAGCTTAGCCAGAAGAGCAATTAAGACATACTCGCCTTCACGGTTGTTCCAAGAAGTGAGTCCAGTGTCGTGGTTCAATTCGGGAAGTGTACTTACGTCAAGGGCTGTGAAAGATTCAGGACAAGGTAAAGGATTCACTTTCACGTTGTAACTTAGGAAAAGTTAAATATCTATAAGTTATACATTTTAAAGTAGAAACACATGTTCTGTAAAATATTTACACAATGCGCACTATCATAGTGGACAACTGTGGCCATGACAACCATCTCAGCGACGATGGCAAAGGTGACGAGGGAGCTAGTTTGGTTTGAACATAAGCAATGTTTTAAAGACCAAATAGACCAACTTCATGTAGCGATTGATAAAGCTTGGTATCATTACGACGAAGGTAATCAAGAAGAGAACTTATGCAACTTGCTGTGTATTTGGAGTAAAAAGGAACAGAAAGATAATGAGTAATGAATGACACATAATGTGATTACCTACTGTGAATTGTATGTTTTTATAACATGTATCATTGAAAAGCGGACGCAATAACACGAAAGAGAAGACTTGTATCTAATTTGCGTCACATGAATTCAGGCTGGGAATAATGGCTGTAGGGCTAGATTGCTGATACTATAATTATAGTGAACTCCATTGTAGTACCATCAACGGTCGTTAATATTATAACGTTTCTTCTAAGAGGGATGATGATGAACGAAATTAACTATGTGCAGTAATTTAAGAGCTCTGCTATCTGATCATAGTGACTTCAGAAATAAGCCAAAACAGTTACTGTACCTAAACAAATTAGCAGCATAGATCGAAATCAATCCAATTATTTTGAGAAAGACTCTGTGAAACAAACTGTGGCAAATTCCAGCTTTTATTTCTGATCAAATTAAGACAACTATATATAATCTAACATTTAAATATATAACATATTTGAAGGAAGAAGCAGCTTCCTTAAAAAATACCCAGACGACGCTATCTCAGCTGCAGCTGTTCTATGTAAGTGTATCAAAAATCTAATTGGAAATTACCAAAAAGGACAGAACATCGTCATGTCAACGCTGAGGAATCATCGGAGCAGATTAAGCAATGTGATGAATGATTTATACAGAACAGGTAAGAAACGCATATAATTACATGATATAAGATAATATCATTGGGTAAAAGAAACGAAACTAACAGTGACGATGCATTTACATTGGAGTGGCATTTAACTAGAATAGCCTAATGCAACTGAACTAGGATTCTTCGCTTCATATAGTAATCCGCTTGCAAGTGCACAGAACCTTCGGACGTTGAATTGTGCAATACTGCTATTTCGGCTCCGATAACATCTGAAATTATATTTTTCATGATAATATTATGGTAACTACCCTTCACTAAGAAATTACTCATTATTTATGACCCGGGTTGCTACCGAATAGAAGCAGGGTGGGTATCTCAAATCTTGCCCAACGTCAAAGATTAGGTAATCTTTGTTTGTTGGAATGTTCAACTGATATTTCCATTCCTTTACTGATTAATCGCTTTTATTCTCGAAGAAATAAACTTGGTAGGAAATTTATGGATTTATGTTATGTAAATTTGATCTACAGTACATCACATGGATGAAGTAATTCACGTGATAAAAGTTTATAGTTTTGGTAGCGTATCTTCATTTCTGCTCACAATTGTTTAATAATATATGATGTAATTGTTAGAGGTTGGAAAATATTTTTCCTGTACTCCTGAATTCAGGGTAAATCAAGAAAAGTTAAACAGTTTGCTTCCTTTCGGTTTAAACCCAGGGCATAGTTAAAGTGCTACTGTCACCAAAATCGATATTTCACATGTGGCTAGAGCTCGATGAGAAAATACGATTGGCAAAAACATTTTTCAACTGAGACATCGAGAACCAGAGATATCGAGCTCTGAACATCGACTTTTGACGACTTTTGAGAATATTTACTACCAGCGAAAAGGGGGCGGAGGTCGGAACCCAGGTCGGAATCGCTAACAAGGTTAATACGGGAAATGTCTCTTCTTTCAACTTCAAAAATTCGCGCTGCCGTTCTCGCGCATTAGACATAACCCATTTTGACACACAGTAATCCCACATCTATAGACCTGCTACTTGCCAAAAATTGTTCGTTTTGAAGCAGGTTTAGTATGGCAAACTTCGTATTTTCTCCATCTCGATCGCATTTTTCCCATGACTTCATGCTGCTTTGACGGAACTTGCTTCTTTAAATCTCAAGTGGATGTGGTCAACTTTCGTAATCACGCATCATGTGATCTTTGCAGCAAGTGCGGCCCTGTCGAAAATAACCCTGCAACACCATTGGTAACACCTTTTCGCAATTACCCGAGAACACGCGATGGTATTTCGATCGGGCGCTTCGCTG
>OFHS01005497.1:0-11690 GCA_900245855.1 Calvadosia cruxmelitensis
GCCACCTCTACAGAGCAGCCACATGTGTACAAAGGCAATTCTTCATAACCCCAAAGTGACACTTTCTATAGACCTCAACCTGGACAGAAAGGCCACCTGTCAGTAAAGGTCATTTTTCTCCGGTCCTAGAGGTGACCGTTATAGACAGGTTTCACTGTACTTTGCATACTAAAAATAGATTAAAGCTTCCAATCCTTCTGGAACATTCCACATGATTACTCTAAATTCAGGACACCTATTACTCCCTTATCTTCAGATATGAATATCTATATTTCAATGTAATACAGTATAAGCCGTTTAAGTGCAACTCGGATAAGCGCAAAACCCGTTTATCGGCAAACAACTTGCTGTGTATCGATTCTATTGCGTACAAACTGTCTTAGTACATTCCTGATAAGAGCAATTCGGTTAAGAGAAAAACCCGTTTATCTGCAATTTCTTTTCAATAAAAATAGGAAAATACCCGCTTAAGAGCAATTTCTAACAACAGTTAGATTTCGCTGAGTGGGAAAGCGTCACAACGCTGGAGGAGTTTGCGTGTGAAAAGTACGTTCAGTATGCTGTAAAGCAGAAAGACATTCTTGCTTACTTCTCCCTGACTCCCTGTTGTAGTTATTTCCATTTCCTGGCATACTTTTGCCATTAAATTCGTTTCTATCTTGCTTTGCATAAACCTATTGTTTGAAAACTCCTTTGTTTTCGTCAAATTCGAATATGCGCAATTTCGGTTAAGAGCAAATGATATCGTTGGCAAATCACTTTTGCGCTTACGCGGGTTGCACTCTACTGCGATCTATTTCCCGGGGCTCTGGAGGTACCGCGTCCTCGTCGTGGAGCTGGGGCGGCCGGAGCCCTGTTTTACAGGGTTATGGCGAAATGGACTTCGGGCAACTGGGTCCTCGCGCAAACGGTACCATGGAGCTGGAGGAGTGTGTGTGTGTGTGTATTTTATTTCAATTCGTAGCCAATATGAGCAGCGTTGCTAGTTTACATTGGGACGAATAATACAGAACAAACAAACTATACATTTACACATAACGAACTACAGGACAGACCAGGAACTGCAGGAGTGACCGCGCTTTCAAGCTCCTGCACCTTCCCGAAGGTTTGGGCAACCCCAAACCTGAGGGCTACAACAACAACAACATCTATTTCCCGGAATTTTCTTGCAGTTTCCTACACCACGTGCGAGGGAAGCGGCTACGTGCGCGACGAATGCAACAGACTATGTCAATGTGTAAATGGAATCAAAAAGAATTGCTACAGAGTAAGACACGAATTTAACGAAATGAGTCAGATGGAGAGAAGACGATATGTCAAAGCTATTAAAATTATATCAAACTCAAAAAAATATGCAAAACGATATGACGCATTGGTCTTCATCCATCACAAAGAATTCTGCAACGGAATACATCAAAGTGATGCCTTCTTCTCCTGGCATCGGTGGTATTTGTGGGCATTTGAGAATCTTCTCCGTGAAGTGGACTGTCGTCTGACTGTTCCATATTGGGATTGGAGTTACTGGTCGAAAAATCCATGGTCTGAGAAGCACACGTGGAGAGCAACACCTGATGGACTGGGTGGCAATGGAAACATCAGTAATTCATTCTGCGTTGAAGACGGTAAGACAATCAATGGTAGATTGCTTAATCTTCATTATGCATCTCACATAATTTATCTTAATTATTCATATGTCTTAGTTGTGCTTCCATGTCTCGCATAATTAAGCTTAACTATGTCTATATCTTATTATCGGTCTCAATAAAAGAAGCACGGGTGAAATTTCTAGATTTCTATGTAGAAATATTGGATCAAATCAATGCACTATTTAGCTTCATGTGTGAGCAAGCCATTCTAGCAAAATGCTAGACATAAACACTTCACTGCCTTTCTTCCGGATAGAATAGTGATAACCCTCTCTACTGACTGTGGTTTGTGGAGGTATAGTTACTGTAGGCTCTCTCAAACTACAATCGAGCGTTTCTCCAACATGACCTCTCTTAAACTCTGCACTAAATTGCTAACATCCGTATGGGGACTCGAGGTTTAGTCCCGGTCCTTGAATTATGCCCCTGCAGTGAAGCAATGTATTTCACCGAGCCTGGATTTGAACCCACATCCCCTGGCACCGTAGTCAAGTACCTCACCCATTAGACCAACGGTGCCCTTAAAGATATAACGTAAATTTTGCCTCTTACATGTTCTTACTAAGACTTCAGTCGTACATTAATTAATGTTAAATGCTTCAAAGAAGAAACATTCATGTTCCAGTGAGGCATGTATCCCTGTGTTGGGTTGTCGCTCAAGAGAATCTCGCATGAATGTTTGTACTTACGAAAGGAGATCCTGCTCGCGAATGTAACATTTATCGCCGGTTACCACAGTGCAAAGTGATTGGTTTTCGCGGCAGATGTGATTACAGTATGTGGCCATTGAACATCCGTGTGTTTTACGCTCAGCCCCAGCTCTCCCAGAACTGTCATCGAGTTTGATGAGAGGCTGTTGAAAGTGATTCCCTAATTTGTCCTGACCAAACGTAAGTTTTGCCGTGAGAAAATAAGTTGCTCAAAATGAAATTACGTTACTCAAAATGAAAAAATGAAAATAGTTTACTCATTGTGAAGATACGTTTTACCGTTGGAAATATAAGTTCCTCAAAATGAGGGCAAGTACAATAGCTGAAAAAAGAAATAGATTTATCAAACTTTAACTAAGTTGCTCAAAATAGATAAATTTCTCAAAATGAAAATAAGATTTGCTGTGACACTTGTGAACCAATGCACGAAAGAAGTTATAACCACATTTATACTGCGGAATGACATCGTTTCAATTTTTTATTTGATTGCAGGACCATTCTCAAGAAACAATGGATGGAGATTACCTAGTTTCTATAACATATCCGAGGCGTTAGTGAGCATAAAATCGTGCAATGCAAAACTGCCATCGACATTTTTAAGCTCGAAGCTGGAATGTCTGAGGAGGACGTTTTCTGGGGTGATTCCAGGCCGTGGAGATGTCTTCAGATTGCTGCACTTTACGTCTAAGAACACCTCTGAGTTCATTTCACACGTGGTTAATGCGTATCACAATGTGGTTCATAACAGCATTGGTGAGTATAAAATCCTAGAAAGAAATAGACGTCGTATCGACGAGCCTCTGACGTAAGTAAGACGTTCTGAAACGACGTCTTGCACTTTAATTTATTTCATAAGTCTCTTGAACATTCAGCTTTCGTCTGCAGTTAGTTTCACTCCTATAAAATTTTGCTTGAAGTGACTGCCTTCACGTTGTCTTTTGAAGCTTCAAATTCAAACAATATACCAGACATGTGTTAAGTAATCATCTGTATCTATTAAGTGATGAGCCGTGGTGTTAAAAGTGTCAGTTAACTGTTAAGTGATCAGCTATGTTGAATGATGACTTTTGTTTAAGCGATCGTGGTTTTCATTTTGTAAATGTAAATGTCACTTTAATTAATAAGCGTAGCCCTATATGCCAATGACTTGTCTCCCTTGGGACCCTCGACGATTAAAAACACAGACGACGTAACGAATATATGTGTCGGCTTGGCCTGGAGTTGAACCCGAGACATCTGACTGGTAGTCATACATACTATAACCGCTAGTTCTGCTCCATGTAAAAAAGTGTGGTATTACAACCTGTTCGATAAGAGCGAATGCCAAGAGAACATAACCGTTCAGTCACTGACAGAAAATCTGAATATATTTCACAAATCAAAGCATTTATACAGAGAACATAATTATACAAATTATTCTGGCGAGGTCGACATTGATTGACAGGTATAACATACTGTAATTTACAGAGAATGAACGAAGTTACGAGAAGGAGAAATTAAACATGCGGAATATATTAATATGTAAATGAGATCACGAGGTAGAAAGAAATAGTCTCAGTTACAATAGTCATTCAAACGAACACGGAAACGAGATTACAAGTGTTCATTCAAAGTTACAGAGAAAACGAGGTTACATGGAAACGAGGATCGAGAAGGATTTACGTAATACGACAAAAAGTTATACTGTAACTTATGGACTTCAGAAATAAAATCACACACACACAGACCACACAGACACGTATACTCTACCAATTGTAACTTTGTAAGTGTTAGACAATATCGATGCCGATGCCACTCGTATACGCAGCGAACATGCAGTGCTCGTACAAACGTAAGTCAATCTTAAAAACCGCTCTGATTCGAATACAAACTCAGACTAAATTATAATTAGTTCTCTCATCTAATTAGCATAATCCATGCATTGATTATCTAACGTCATAATTATTCTAATAGTATGTGAATTGCAAGTGACTTTCTTTTACATCACAGCATTGCCTTCGAGAGCATACCATATACATTATGCCATTGTCTTCCAGGTGGTGACATGTGTACGTTTTCCTCTAGCATCGATCCGATCTTTTTCATGCATCATAATTTCCTGGATAAGATCTGGTTCCTCTGGCAAAGCATAAGCAAAGAGAATGCCAAGGCTGGTATTCAGGCCTCTCCTGTTCCACTTCTGCGCAGTCAGTACAAAGCTAAGGATTTCTACGATTCACATCAATTACCAAAGGGGGTCAAAGTGACGTTCTCATCGTTCGGACAAATAGACAGCGAGGACGCATTACAAGGTACGCTCACTAGAAGTATTATGCATCCTGCCTTCAACGACCACCTCTCATTAGCGACCAACTATGCCAAAAGGCAACGTTTGAATGATTCTTTGAAAATTGACGCCTTGAAGTCCATCGATATTGAGCGACCGCCTTTGAGTTAATTGGGTTAGCAAGGGTGGTCGCTTAGGACAGGTTTATAAGTTTAAGCTTGCGATGATACTAACCAGGGCCGTTTTAACAAGTAGGCATTCGAAGCACGTGCTCTAATCAGTATGGACAGGCACTTCTCAATGTCAGTTCGAAAATTCAATTTCACAGTATGTTGAGATCTAGCGCAGTATGCAATCAACTGCAGAGTGCTAGGCTTACTGAGTTATTTTTCCTAATTTGCTGTTTGTGAGCAAAAGCAACATATTTGATATGCCAATGGGTGAACCTTTTAATAGTTTAGTGGCTGGTACGTTTCGGGCTATTTACTAAATTAGGCCATCTGCAATTGGCTAAAGTGCTTTAGGCCCTCTCGACGCATAAAACGACACTCACTAACCTGCGCATTTACGTCTCGTTGACGTACAAACGCAAGTCCAATGCTCGTATAAGCCAATGCACAATAGTCCTTTTTCACGAGCTACCATTATGGAAAAAACCAGTGCATTGTGGGGCAAGTTGAGTGCCTGAAGCAGCAAAGAAACTGGGTTTCTGACCCATATTATCAACGAAACTCATATGTCTAAGCAAAGTAGCGCAGCTTGAAGAAACCTGCCTCAGTATCAAATCCAACTTTCTCTGTATTGCGAAATCAGAGACATCAACCTTTCCCATAATGCACTTGCTTTTTCCAAAATGGTAGCTTATGAAAATGGTCTATAGCGTTTATGCTTATACAGGAAGATCAGACCTCTATTGACTTTATTTGTTGCATTGCGTGCTTTGATTGACATGTATAAAGAATATTATAAATATTATGGATGCAAGAAAGCGTATTGAATGCCTAGTATTGTGAAGGCTTCAGAGAGGTAATTGAAAATCCTTACGTTTCCTTTTTCTTTTCTGAAGTAATATAATTATATGCAAACGCAAGAGTCTTTGCTGTCCAACTGAAGTCCAATAGACGAAGCGAAGTCCCACTGTATTACGAGATGCAAATGCTTTAGGCATGCATGTGGTTTTGAGCTGAAATCTACAATTTTGACAGTCAAGAACAAACCTTGAAATTGATCATCATTGACAAGAGTACGGCTGAGTGCGTTGCAAACAAAGCATTTTCCTGGCGTCTTCACCTGTGGCAGAGGTCAACTCATTTATATACCGACATTCATTGGGCCTGTGCATGGCTAATTGGCTTCCATGAGGCGTCTAGTGGCGGTCGAAATTGTGATGACGTTTAAAACCTCTTAGCTTCTAGTAACGTTTCCAAGACGTCTTTTTTGAGATACGAAAGACGAATTCCAACAGGACCAATGCTGTGATGCTAGATTAATCATTCGATGAAAATGGTTAGAAAGTTAATCCCATAGCGGCTACACTGTAAAAGTAAAAGGTGTAGATGTGGTGCGCGAAAGGGTGCCGAAACTATTCTGCACCTTTCTGTGACACATCGACACCTTTCTAGGAAAGCGTTGGAGCGGCAAAATTTGAAAGAACAATCAACGAAATTGTCCAACCAATGAAATTGCTCGTCAGTCCTTGGAGCATGACACCTTGCATGACACTTGCGCGCTAAGGGCGCGGATTCAAATTTCTCTCGTAACGGCTACTGTAAGGTATATGTAGGTCGAGGCGTTGTATAGACGTTGAACAGGGGATGTGTAAGATAAGTTTGAATATATATATATAATTGTGGCAGGTACGAAGAAGGATAGCCAGCCTCTCTGAAGGCTGGAGAGTACAGATTGCAAGAGAACGATGTTAGGAAATACAAGACATTTATAGCGACTGATGCAGGGCGCTGATTTGGCGGTTTGAGTGCTGACGTAAATGCTTGATGAGGACGCCACACTACCATAATATCAATGACACGTAATAATATTGATAGCCTTTTTCCGTTTCATTTTTCTGTAGCTGCCGACAAAGAACTCCTCTCCATACCACCGAAGGTAGACCCCAATGGATTAGATAATTGTACAGACATTGCAAGAACAAAAGAGGAAGCCGAACTGCTGCGCGACTTCATCACTTCAAAGAACTTCAAATACAATCGATCTCTACTAACACACCTCGATCAGTTTAACCTCGCATCTGCGCATGACGATAACCTGAGATAGAGGTTATGTAACCATGGCAGTATGTATAGTCTATAATCTCTATACAGTAACTTAGTCTATAGATTATACTTGTGATCTCAGTATAATTCAACTTGGATTTATTTTTGTCAAACACCGTCACGATTTACGCAGTAATCGACAACGGTCGGGAGTCATGGTGATGTAATATTGATATACTGTAGAAATGTATAGATTAAAATATTTAGTTATACAATGAATAGAAAAAGCGCAAGGTGTTGCTTTGGAAGAGTAATGGCGTATCGCAAAACGAATTGCCGTCTTGATTGTCAAATTCAATAATGAAGTGGAAAACTTAGTAAACTAATCTACCGAAATGAGCAGAGTAGATAGCCGGAAATTTTAATTCCTGTCGGCTGCTGCGTCGTACTGAAAATATTTTAATTCCACTCAGTACAGTCACTGATATCAGATGCGATGGGAAAATCACCCATCAAATAGCAGAATGTTTTAATTTGAAATCATTTGGGATTTTTGCAATATTTTTGGATTTACGATTTATTGATCTGTACAGAAACAAGATTTTTTGATTTGTACTTTTCGATTAACTAAAAGTCTTCATGTTTTTTCCGGCATGGAAGAGTGCTTATGTTTTCTTTTATAAACAACTGTCTGAATAATCTCTTGCGGGAGAAAAAATTATGCAAGCTCTCGCCTTGTTTTTCCTCTTCTGTCGAAGTCTATGCGGCTACGTGGTGTAACACCGTCGTAAGGCAAATTAATAGAACGAAAATGAATTTCGTTGCGAACTCATGAGAATATTCAACATGGATCTCAGATTCAGTGCTTGGATTTCTAATTTTTGATCTGAAGGTAAATTACTTAGTACTGTAATAGCACGGCCGATCGACTTTGAATTATAAAACGTCCACGGAAATGTTTTTGGGACATTTCTAATTTTTGTTCTGAAAGTAAATTTCTTAGTACTGTAATATCACGGCCGATCGACTTTGAATTATAAAACGTCCACGGAAATGTTTTTGGGACAGTTGTTTTTGCTGTGATGAAAAAAAATAGATGGTTGAGAAATCCTGACAAATTATGCGCTCTCTTCCAAGAGCAAAGGAATACTGCCAAATATAGATTGTGGACCCTGGAAATTTCGCTTTTTGCCACGTTAACACGGCAGGAATTGTGCAACAAAGAAAAAGTGGGACTGGGAACGCGAAACGCAAGAATTTCTCTGTTTTTCATTAAAAAGTATTACTATCTTACGCAAAGTTAGCATTGTAAGAATTCAGCTAGTTTTATTTTGCCCTTGTGAACGGTTGTTTTAACAGCAAGAGGAAGCTGGTTTTTTCATTACTGAGCTGCTTCTTTGTCAGTCTATTTGGTTTTGTGGAAATCCTTCTCATATTACTAACCACTCGCAAGAAGGTGTTAAAATCTCAGGCAAGCTGTGCAAGTGAGTGTCAGAACTCACGAAGGGCGTCGTTTGTGAGCATTTTGCTCTTTCGCACTCTATCGTCGAAGTTGTTGGTTTGTTGCTTTCGCGTCTTGCATTTCCGTGCTCCTTTCTGGCCGGTGTCGTCTCGTGCAGCTTCAAGAATGGGAGTTGACCGCCACAACAAATTATTCCTATTTTCTGTGGTATTACTGGTAGCTGCTGCTGTGGTTTTAATCATTGGCATAGCTGTGGCTGCTTCCTCTAGCAGTGGCGAATGTAAAACCGACCAAAGTGCGCCTGACAAGCAAGGGGGCGGCAAGACAACCCCGACACCAACCACAGAACCACGTGCTGGCACAATCCGTGATCTGGATCAATATTGTGAGCCGTCAGCCGAAGCACAGAGAATCGGATTGAATAATCTTTTACAGAAGATCAAAGATGGATATTATACGCATTATCCAAACCAGATCGGATACCAATCGGATTTGAGAGATGAAGAGATGCTCAACGCCTTGAAGACGCGGTGAGTTGGCTAACCTCTATAATTATGTTTAATTATGTTATTATAATTATGTTTAATGTATGTATGTATTTGTATAACTCTGAAAAACGGCACGAACAACTGCATTACAAACAGAATGATTTAAGTATGGTATACAATGACAGATAAGAAGCTAATGATATTGTAGCGTTTGAGGTATATATCTTGGAATCATTACGACAAAAGCAGACAAGAAGCAGAGACGAAACAGTGATGAAACGTTATGCAACTTGCTGTATACTTGGAATAATAATAATGAATAATAATAATAAGGTTAACTGCAGGCACTGACTTTACATAGTGGTTATGATTGACAAGCGGAAGTAACAACAATAGAGAGAGGACTGGGAACTAACTTGTATTACATGAAATTGAGGCTAATAATAAGGCGAAGCTATAGGAATAAATCATTGTGAATATTGTAACTATGGTGACTGCTACAACAACAAGCAAATGTTACAGATTACAAAAGATTTTCATTAAAGAGGTTATGTTGGAATTCTTTAACGCTTTGAGAACGACGAGTAGAAGGGAAGAGCGAATTATAAGCATTTATTGCAAGAAGGGCAAAAGATATTAATGTTGATAAATATTAGTAATCTTACATTTTGTTGCGTCATGTATCTGCTCCCTGGATAAAAGCTTTTGTAAGCTTATCGGATTACACAATAAATGATGATGATGATGATAATAACTTTGCTCAGGGATCTTTTGATAAATAGATGAAATTATTAAGATATATTATATTGTTTTATCTATTGTTTTTAATTACCATTCCGAGATTCAAATAATCTGCAACTTATAGCTTAATTGTTCTTGTCCAAATCATACACACATCCGCATAGATACAATAAATAATAACACAGTGTAACCTTGGTAATATCGCTATGGTTTTCCTGTCGGGAATCGTGATAATAAGCGAACTGTGATATTAAGCGGGTTAAAATAGTTGATTCAGACAAATCTTGGTTCTCAAAGTGAAATGATATTAAATGGGTTGTGATATTAACCGAGGTGATATTATCGGGGTTACACTGTAATAATAATAATATAATATTATTACTATTTATAAGCTACTTACGTTACACGAAAAACATCTTAAACTGGTACATTTAGTCATTGATATTATTGCATAATAAATGACGCAAGGGGCAAGTATAAGTCTAAAGTCCATTATGGAGTTTGCATTAGTCACATGTTTGGAAAAATTGTTCCACTTTTGAATAGCTCTATTAAAGAAAAAGTAATGTCTCGTGTTGCTTGTAGTAATGTCTACATGGAATAAAGTTTTGATGCAATATAATATCATGGCTTATTTCATGGTTGCTTGTTTGTTCTGGAGACCCAAGAGTTAAATACTGTGAAACCTGTCTATTTGGTCATCTTTGGGACCCATGGAAAATGACCTTATAGTAGAGTTGTAGCGGGGAGAACTTTGGGGGTTCGCATACGGGGAAGCTGAGGAGCGGGGAGGCAAGGTTTGACGGTAGGCCAAGTATATACGCAATTGCTTCATCTGTGCATGCAATTATACTCAATCAGGTGTGCTTATTTGAGTGCGTTTGAAGAATAAATCGATTCATTCTTTGCTGACACCGGAAGAATACAACATGCAATGCATATGAAACTGTAACGTCACAACAATTGACACTTTGTTTGACACCACAAACATACAAAATTTTCAAATGTTAAATCGTAATCCCTTTGAATTCAGGTTCATGCCATACAACCCAAAGCCGGAGGTATTGAAAGCTAAGACAGATGCCTCATTGAAACTGTTGGAAGAAGTGAAAACACTCCAATACGATAAAGACAAATTAAAGCCAAATGAATACAGGGCATTGCTTGAGGTAGGTGGATTTACGTTTGCCAGACATCTCTTATTACCCGGAATCGTTCCGTAATGATGTGTTATGAAATGTAAGATTTGATGATTGTAATACTGTGAAACCTGTATATAACTGTTGCCTTTGGGACCTGAGAAAAATGACCTTTATAGACAGGTGGCCATCCTGTCCAGGTTGATTTCTCTAGAAAGTGTCATTTTGGGGTTATCAAGAGTGGCTTTTAAACACATGTGACTGCTCTATAGAGGTGGCCGCTTAAAAAGGTTTGACTGTATATATTTCTACCTAATTTTGCAATTGTTCCGTATTTCTCTCTATAGATGTTGTCTTGCAACCCAAAGTGGAGCGCACCCAGGGGCACGTTATCCTAGACACCTCATTTACTCATTTAGCACGTGCCCTAGGCCTTTCATTTTCAGTAAGCCCTCTCACATTAAACACAATACTGTTATGACACTAACACATTTTGTAACATTTTACAACATACACATTTTGTGTCTCAAAATATTGACTAAACCATGATAAATCATTGTATTAGTTTGCTTATCCTCGCACCCTTCTAATTCAAATAAAACTTGTTTGAATCTGTGAAAGTGTCAAGGTATCGCTGAGGAAGGTCTATGGTATAATATTAACGAATCAGCCTCTCTTGTATGTAGCCTCCGTTTCGTGCCGATATAAACTAACTGCGCCATCAGTTTACCCCAGAGGTGTATTAGACAATGTTGATGGCGCAACCATTTGATTATTGATTATATCTTGAAGTTTGAGCAAGAACCTAATTGTTCTCATTTGAGTCAATTATCAAGGAGAACATTACAGTCTACCCAGGACCTAAGGCATGTGCGTTTAATAGACCTTATGCGCGAGCTGCCATTATGGATTTTCAAACGAACGCGCTTTTGCATTCTGGGATCGTTTGCATTCCTCCTCACTTCAATCGCCGTGTTCGCAATGAGTTTGTTGTGCTGAACGTCGACTTGTATATTGCCGTGTTT
>OFHS01005498.1:0-11689 GCA_900245855.1 Calvadosia cruxmelitensis
ATCTTTAAAGTTAACTAGGAATAGGAATTCTCCTTCTCCAGTGGTATGCGAGTATAAAGAGAATATAATTATGATGATGATGATGATGACGCATCATTGTTTTGTCTCCGTGGGTTTTGCTGTATTGTAGCCAATCTGACATGGTGGCCCAAAAGTGTCACTTCAAATTTTTAATTTTCATTTTGAGCATTTTTTTACACAATTTATTTTCTTCAAATAGCAAATTACATTTCCTCAAGGCAAACGTTATTTCTCAAAGAGAAAATTCCGTATTACGGTAGCCCACAAGTGTCACGGCAAATCTTACTTTTTCATTTTGGACAAGGCTCACTAGATTACGAGGGCCAGATCATGTGGAACAATGCTACCAGACTGCACCTGATTGGTGGACCCTCAGAGGACTAATAGGACCATCGACGTCAGATTGCGTGGTGCGCTCCTTTGGACAAGTGTCTGGACACAACTCGATCAAGACTGCACCCGCAGAAATGTCCTTTAGCGTTACATAAATGCGTCAGCAGCGCATTAAGCCGGGTTTTCAATAGGCGGAATTTTCCGCGCGCCCTCAGTTTTTCCGAAGCAACGTCATTGTGAGCATGCGCAGTGAGAAAATTATTTTCCGCGGGCGCAAAGAATTTGTGCGCAAAAAAGTAGGATCGAGTTCTACTTTTCTGCGGAATTTTCAGGCGGAAAATCGAGCGTGACAGTTTTCGACCTTGAAAGTTTGCTTTCCTTTAGTTTTACCCAGATTTTCTTAGGCGAGACACCTGATTATCGATATAAGCACGAAATATAGTCAATTAGTAGTGCACTGCCAAACAAAAGACCAAAAGAATGCAAAATGAGATGCTGAGGCTACAAACGAGAGAGCGACGAGCAGCATCTTGCCTGTTTCCACAACATCAGAAGCCAAAAAGGACAAATTCGAACTCATAACTTTTGTCCAGTGCAATCAGACCACCTTCCTGCGTCTGGAATATCTAATCGGTAAGTTTCATGGACAGAAACATCACGAATAAGAACCATCAAAAACTCGCTGCTACGTTTACAAAAGACACGAAACAATGATTTGGAAATTCCGCGTAAAGTTTCCGCTTGTTGCTGCGCTCGTGTGGAAACGCCTTCCTTTCTGCGCGTGGAGATTTGATAGGATTCCGCGCGGAAAATTCCGCCTAATGAAAACCCGGCTTTGCATCTTGGGAAGGCGAGCCAATCCGCCAGAGATATCGCTACTTTCTTCCTTACAGTGGGGCACAGAAAAAAGCACTGCGAGACACATTCAACGAAAACTCTTTACGCCACGCCGTCAATCCTGCGCGCAATACCAATACACAGTCCCCCCAAACCCACGCCGACGGCATCACAAAAAAGTAAATTGCCAGATAGAGTATCGCTATGACGCACAGCCACACGAGGCCTGCCTCTATCGTACGTAACACAGTAAATAGACAGAAAACCAAAGCCGCAAAGCTGAACCATCTTTGGTGGGTTTACCTCCAGTCTTAGGTTTCGCTTCTGCCATCGTTAGTGTCTGGTTCCTTAGAACGATTTCTCGTGAAGAAGATTGCTCTGCAAGACAAAAAAGACAACGTTAGAAACCTGATTAAAAGTCTATCGTTCTGTTGCAGTAAAAATGAAATTGTGGCTTTAATTTGTTATTTTGTGTAATTGTGTCGTATTACGTAAAACCTCCAAGCGCCTCGTTTTCACGTAACCTCACTTTGGTTTAGCTTCGAAGAGACCCTTGTGATCTCGTTTCCGTGTTCGTATGAATGACTTCTGTCTCGTCATCCTATTTATTTATTTATTTATTTATCGATTCCGAATGTTTTACTTTGCCTTAAGTTCTAAATTTCGTACATTTTCTGTAAATTATGTTAGACACCTGTCAAACAATATCAGCCTTGAACAAGTGATTAGTATAATTAAGTTGTCTGTATAAATGCTTGATTCGTGGAAATATACTAAGATTCCTGTCAGCGAAACAACGGTTCTGTTTACTCGTCATTCCCCTGTATATATCGAACTGGTTGCGATACTACAGATTGTCGGGCACCAGGAAGCGAGACTTGCAGCCATTGCGAAGTACTCTCAAAACGCCATAGGATATGTGCAGGATAGTTGATGACGGACCCGCGCAGCTCAAAACCACGCGACGTTACTGTTATGCAGTACGCATGCGCAGGATGTAATGCAACAGGGGCGAGAGAGAAGTCATCAGATCGGTTTTACAGCAATGATGAGCACCGGCTAGCAACACAACGACTCGTTTGTTCTATCCTCTGTCGCTTTCCATGTTTATCGTGTCAACGACAGTTTAGTTAATTCAGCCATTTTGAAGTATAACAACAGTAAACGGACGCAAAGACTGTCAGACAATAACAGTTCTTTACATTGATCAATCAGTGACCATCTACAACCCGATCAAATGTAAATATCTTCATATCTTTTAAAGTGGTAAGTCTAGGTAATTTTTAGGTTTACGTCAGAAAATTTTATTGAGTAATTTGTAGTTAGTTGTAGACAAGTCTTATCATATAAAAGTATTAATTTTCATTGCTCAATGTAGATTATTTTACTACATGTTTAATTGAAGTAAAACACACGCAATAGCTTCATACCTTCGTCATCTATTGCCACAGATCGAAATTCACCCGTGATAAAAGAATACTCTGGCGAATCGGACACCTGCATCAACGTGAACGTGAATAAGTAAAATGGACAATCCGCCAGCGCAAACGACACATTGAAATCAATCGACCAAGTCCAGTCTCAACTCAATGCATTTGGGATTCATGCTAGTCGACCTCTGATGACCCAAAATCATGGCTTTGTTTGAAGTGCATTCAAACGTACTCTTTTCTGTGATGGTCAATTTCAAGGATTGTTCTTGGCTGTCAAAATGGTCGATTTCAGCTCAGAAACACGTGACTGTACTAGCTTAGATCCTAAAATGCATCAGGACTGCACTTGGCAAATTAATAAACTCGGTGCAAAAATATGACTTGCAAAAGAATCTTTACAACGCAACTTCTACAAAGTTCAACCAACAATCAAAAAAATATTTGTTGTCGGAGTACATCATTCAACGAAGTCGAAATATGAACATATTTCATTAGATAAATTATAATCCAAACTTCTAAAAATAATTTGAAATTGTATACAAATAAATATTCCAACTTTGAAAAAGACATCCAAAAGACTGCAACTTAAAGGGGAATACATCTTTCAGCAGAGTAATCCAAACAAAATACGAGAATTGATTATACGAAGAGATATACAGTGTAACCCCCGTTAATATCACCTCGGTTAACATCACAACCCGCTTAATATCACAATTTTTGACTGGAAAACTATAGTGATATTAACGAAGTACCTGTAAAGTGAAACCTGTCTATAACGGTCACCTTTGCGACCTGAGGAAAGTGACCCTTATAGAAAGTGTGGCCTTTCTGTCCAGGTTAATTTCTACAGAAAATGTCGTTTTGGGGTTATGAAGAGTGGCCTTTATACCCAAGTGGCTGCTCTATAGAGGTGGCCGCTAATACAGGTTTGATTATACTGTAATTCGAGTTACACGATCTTTACTGCTACCTAAAACAGATCACATTGCACTCCGCCTATAGTAGACGCAATTCGGATATACAGCATGGTGACGTCACCGATCCATCCCGAAACGTGCA
The DNA here is from genome assembly GCA_900245855.1 of Calvadosia cruxmelitensis. Lineage (NCBI taxonomy): Eukaryota > Metazoa > Cnidaria > Staurozoa > Stauromedusae > Kishinouyeidae > Calvadosia > Calvadosia cruxmelitensis. The sequence goes on from OFHS01005498.1 coordinate 3,684, forward strand.
AGACCAGGTAAAATCATGGCAGCAGCAAGACTCAAGGCGCCCACGGAAACGATTGTTCCTTCTCTTGAAACTAGCTACAGTCTCACTGGAAATATTTCCAACTCGCCTTGTTTGATGCGTCCATTTCGACGTGCGATGCAGCACCTAAACATATAATGAATGCAATCAATTGGCAGGATGATAGAAAGTCAACATCAAGGCTTGCAATCAACAGACACGTCTAACTAACAAAGCGTAGGCCTAGTGCATTTCAGGATGTAAGTGTTCTCTGGTACGTGATTTTGATTTGAAATCGACAATTTTGACGGCCAAGAACAATCCTCGAAATCGACCGTCATTGACAAGAGTACGACTGATTGCGTCTCAAACAAAGCACTTCGCTGGCCTCTTCACCATTGGCAGAGGTCAATTCACTAATCTACCGAAGTGCACTGGGAGGGAATGCGCACGGGGGATTGACAGACCCTACATGGGCGATCCTGGCCTAGTGGCAGGAACGCTGGCTTTCGTACCCCGGGTGCGGGGTTCGAATCCCAGCTGGACCTGCAGCTTGGACCATGTTGCTGCCCTGGTGGCGAGGGGCTTAATGTAACGCGCTGTGCTGCACAATTATAATCAGTGCAGAGGTGGTTCGAAACGTCCAACTTATAAGTTTTGGACAAGGGAGCTAGCCCTCGCAACGAGGGTGGTGGAACTTGTAAAAAATCCCCCTACGTACCTTCACCGTTCATCCAAAAAAGTGTCTGTCTCCGTGTGTGGCAGTTAAAAATAAGTAAAAAAAAAGAAAAAATGGGCGATCCTCACGAGGGTCATCTACTCAAGAGTAATGAGGATCTATAGCACTGTACCTGAAAGGGGCTATTTCAGATGGTGAATAAATTATGAAACGTGTGGCTTAAGTATGTTCCATGCTATACCGGATTGCGTTTTGAGCGGAGAGACTCCGTACCGCTTAGGCTGTTGATCCACACTACACAAGGCAATCCGGTATGACTCCACTCCGATTTTGAGGAGTCAAATGACTCCGCTGGGAGACTGGGGTAAGATGAATCCGGTATGGTTTAATTGCGGAGCGGAGTCAGTGTGGACAGACGAATCCGGTACCTGACATCTACACTCTCATTTTGAGCATGCTCTTAGTCTCTTATATTTTGCCAAACGTTTCATTTCCAAAATGGAGTCCTTTCATCTTGTGCAAGAAGTTATTGCTATTATCATGTCTAATGTTAACATTATTTTGCTGTTACTTCCTCCCGTTACAAGCCACCGTAAGATGTCACAATCAGAAGTTCAAACAATACCAAATGCCAAGAAACGGTACGGTATCCTTGAGTCTAGAACAACTCCTCGCACTTAACTCACCAGGCAACAGTTCTCTAAAGTCCGTGATGTATTCCCCAGTCCATTCTCTTGCTCTAACATGGTAAAACCGACGGACCATCAAGAGAAATTACAACGAATTGCATTGACATAAACAAAACATAAAACGACATTTTATCTCAATTAAAAAGATTCACGCACGAGCTAGGTAAACGGATCATCAAAGAGTCTGGAGAAAAAAAATCTCGCTCCTACTTGATGAAAAAAATAGCATGTCTGTGTAGAGGGGGAACGCGGCCAGCATCCTAGGGACTCTGCCTAGAGGGAATCTTCTGCCAATTTTTAAATTGTAAATACTAGATTGTAAATAATGTAGTTATTAGTTCTTGTAAATATGATATTATGCGGTCAGTTAGTTTAGAGTTCACGTTTTTACATTCAATTGTTTATTAGGGACATTAGATTTGATGATATTTGAATAGTAATTTATATTCTGAGTTTATATAGTTCTAATTTATTATTCATTTTTGTGTCAAATTAAAAAATGCCGGAAAATGACTTATAATAAATGAATGAAAATTAACACTTGTCTAGAATTATCTAAAAATTATTCAATAAACATATCTTTATGTGAACCTAAAAATACCTAGAATGACTACTTTAAAAGTCCTATTTACAAATTAAAATGTCTTCTAGCTGGTCAACGCAGGGTAGTGTTCCCAGAACACTGATGGTATTTCCGTTTAGTGATGCCTTTTCTCTGTTTAAAATGCCGCTGCTTTATTGTCACCTGCAATTTATTAGTTCATAGAACAGAGGAGGATATATTAACAGGATAGATTTGATAGTTTCTAGTTTTTTAAGAATAATCCCGATGTGTGACATTAAAATCACATTATGTACATTTTATGTAACTCTAATTTAGCGTGCAATGCGTAAAACACTGGTTTGAGAGAAGAACAAGACGAACCTTTGGTTTATCAACAATTGTGTCGCTCAATGACGGAGACAATGAAGAACTTACTTTTACATTGAGAATGGACCAAGCGCAGTCCCAGTGCATGACGGGATACACTTGTTTTTAGGCACGTGGTTTTTAGCTGAAATCTACAATTTTGACAGCCAAGAACAATGATTGAAATTGACCATCATTGATAAGAGTACGGCTGATTGCGTCGCAAACAAAGCATTTTTCTGGCTTCCTCACCTTTGGCAGAGGTCAACTCATTTTAAACTCATCAGCCCAAGAAGAGTTTGGCCTTGGCGCTAATCTGATGAGAGGTTTGCGGCATGCGTTGGACTCCCCTCGCATGAGAGCCCTGTCACAACCCCGACCCATCAGGCACCGTCACACTGATAATCAGTGTAGAAGTACTATTACATAATTATGCGTTAACTTAGTTTCTAGCCCATCTGACTATTCATTGGATGAAGAGGTGGGGTGGGTGGGACACGACTTGTGCCACTGCGCTGTCTGATGACGGCTCGCTTGTCTCCTTTCTATGATCCCTTTCTGGTCAATGCCATTGCCATTACATGTGTCGTCACTCGTGACTAGTCTGTACGCTCGCTCTGGGCAGACTGGCATCTTAATCACGAGGGAAATATGATCACAGCCTTGGTCTGACCCACTGTGCGCACACCGCTGACATTTGCCTGCTAGAGATGGACCCCCTTTTCGCGGGGGACTGGATACCGCACCGTGCGCAGTCATCTGCACACCATGCTCTTGTCCTGGCCTGCCAAATGTTATTTTAGCTGTATTATATACCGACATGCACTGGGACTGTGCATGGCGCATTGACCAAGTGCAGTCTCAATGCACTTTGAGATTCTTTCTAGTTGACCTCTGATGACCCCAGAACATAGCTTTGTTTGAATCACGTTCAATCATACTCTCTTCTGTAATGGTCTATTTCATGGATTGTTCTTGGCTGTCAAAATTGTCTATTTCAGCTAAAAACGTGAGTGCAGTAGCTTAAATCCCAAAATGCATCAGGCTTACACTGGGAATGTACAGGATGTTGGAAAATATCACAATACTGGAATAATTACAGGGACGAGTGCGCAATAACAAGATTTGATTCAGCAACGTATAAACATCCCAATGAATTATATATGTAAATTTCACAAACAAATGTCTGTCTGTCTGTTTGTATGTAGACATCTCTATGCAAAACCAGGCACCTGCCACTCATTAGCAAGGACGGATTTCCCGACTTTTGGGAAACAACACGGCTCTGGTTGTGCACGGTTTTCAAAACAAACCTCACAGTGCCAACGCTCAAACCAGGTCAAAGTTGAGCAACGCAAATTGGTGCAGAATCTAACGTAGCCGTTTTTCAAAAGGTCACCTTGAAACCGAACTAGTTTTTCTGCAAGTTTGACGAAATTTGATGAAATTATTGCTGTGGAATGGGCACCTTGAATTAGCCTTGCTTGCTTTTGCAAACCGTTGCGTTCAAATGATTCGAAAGCATCGATTTCAGTCTCTCGGGGCTGAGCAACAATAGGCATCATTCGACGCTGTCTGAATCGGTGTAGCAGGTCGGACCAGCTATTTTACTTTGTTCTGGTGGGAGATATTGCTTTATGGGCTAAACGAAAAACTGTGATTTGTATTAGACTAATTAACCCCCGCCCAAATGCGAAGCAACGATGCTGGACGCAGCTGCGTTAGCAGCGCGGACCAGCTAGTTATGAGTAGTTGATTAGTTAATTTAAAACAAACTAAAAAATTAATCTACAAGGTTCTTAAATTATAGTCGCTGGAGATGATTCTATCGTACCTCGAGCATGCAATTTCCATTTCAAACGGCGTGACGATTGGACGGTAGAACTCCTGAGAAGAAAAAAACAACAAGGAAAATGTAACACCGATACAGCGATACATATAAACGGAAATGTCAAAACTACAATATATCTCGGCACAAATCAAACCTACTGACAAAACATGTTCCGCAAAAACTATTCTAGAAAAGTGCGTTTCTGAAAACGTTTGCACAGTCCAGCTAGTTCAGTTCTCCATCCGATAAGGCAAAACAAATAAGGCCTCAAAGATATATATATTAGATAGGTATAGATACAGTCAAACCTGTAATAGCGGCAACCTCAATAGAGCAGCCACATGCGTATAAAGGCCATTCTTCATAACCCAAAAATGAAACTTTCTATAACAATCAACCTGGACTGAAAGACCTGTCTATAAAGGTCATTTTCCTCATGTCACAAAGGTGACCGTTATAGACAGGTTTCACTGTTTAAACAAAAAAGATAAAAAGTTAATACAGTTTTGCTCATTAAGTCATTATTTCAAAAATTGAAGTGTCAATTTTTAGACTGGCTTTTTTTTCTAATTCATCTCGCTTGGATATCTTATCAGATTAAATGAAATCTCATAAAATGGATACAATTTTCTATTAAAAGTAAATTGAAAAGTAAACCACATAAGTCGGTTTTAAGCACTCAGATATCGGATTATCTAAACTACCACATACAACGGAATCCAGTTAGTTGGATTGAATTGTACCGGATTTGTTCCGGTGTGACAGCCCCGATCATCAGTCTTTCGATTGACAGGTTGTGGGTTCAAATCACATCAGGGACAATACAACCTCGCATCCTTTCCACAAACGTTTGTGGTGCTTAGCACCGTATACTAGAAAGGAAACAGGAATCGGGAGATTTGGTAGACAGATTCAATTTAGCTACCCCTAATCTCCCCCCTCCCTCGACACAGGAGCAAAACTACAGCCCTGATGCAGACCACAGGTAACTCTCATGGCTCAAGGGCTTAAAATCAGTGAAGCAGCCACCAATAGCAACATTGAGACTGGTTATGTCAACGAAAAAGAGAGCTGTTGTGACCGTGTAGCACAGCCTCGTTTTCACGCTCCCTCGCATCACTATAAAAGCCTCTTTCGCATGAGGAATATTATCAGTTGTGAGTGACTCAAGTGATTGAGCAAGACACACATACATTTGTCTCTTCTCTGAGTCTGGAGAACTAGCGAACGACTGACCATGGAGGAAACCAGAATTACTATAGAGCTCTTGCGTCAAACCGTAACAGTGCTTTCATTGTCTTACTATTTCAATTTTTACCTGCGAATCGATTAATGTGTTCTCAGGGCAAGCGACCAAAACATAAACGTCAACTTCCATGAAGTTAGCAAGTTTAGCAACGTTGATTTTCCCAACGATGAAAGTGTAAAACTAGAAAAATAAAGACACAAACAAAATAATATATTATAGCAAGAATCACACACTGTGTCACAAAGAGTAAGCTAAATCTACAACAATCTCTTTCATAACCTTATTAACCCTTGTCCTGCTATTGACGTGTATACACGTTTTCAAAACAGGTCAAAAGTAGCAACACATAACCAATCAGATAGTTAGTCCTAAGAATGCAACCAATCAGCAATTGGTGAAGCGACTTCAAGTCTTCATTTAAATAGTTTTACCAGCAGGACAGGGGTTAATTATGAAATGAGCAATGGTTGTGAAATTTGAAAGTAAATGTGAGATTCACGCGTTAGATTGTTTATCGTGTCGTCGCATCGCATTGCGTCAAGCAATTTGGTTTTTGAGCCGATCAGATCTCAAAAGATTGCAAGGAGCACAGAAACGTTTACAGACGTAACAAAGTCATTGACATCATCAACATCAGAAAACAAGAAGCACAGATTAAATCCCTTACTGTTGTTCGTTTGATTGATTGATTTGATATATTTTCCATAAGTTGAATACAAAAGACAAATAAAGGATATAAATATTACTTACGCACAGCCTATAACATTTTCAGAACCGTTAAAACATATCAGATATAAAATATAACCATTATAACATTGAACCGTTGTAACATTTGAAACTAATTCTTAGCATAGAGCATTCCATTGGCTGCAATTTCTGATGCCTAAGTACAGGTCACACCCATCGGAATGAGGCCTATATCTAACTGTTGGAAGAATGCAAACCGCAGAGGAGCACCTCCATGTTGGTATGAGCGTTATGAATTGAAGACTAACACGATAGCGTGCTCTCAACTACCTTGGGGCCAACAATATTATAACAACAATCAAGTTGTGCCGCATCACATCATCTGCAACCATTTGGATGATTTGGGGAAACAATGTACCAGTGGAAATTACGTGACCATCCCGGATATGAATGCAGCTCCCCTGTTCAGTCAGTTGTGCACGTCATTGAGGCTTGTCCCATACACAAAACAACAGACGGCTTCCGCGGCATTGCTGCACTTGACCAACCTACACAAGACTGGCTGCAACAGCTGCCTTTGGAGCTGTGACTCTTTGTCATTGTAAAAATCTTTAAATTGTATTTTCGTAATCATACGCATGAACGAACGAACACCATCTGCAGAAGCTTTAGTAAAAGAAAGGAGATTAAGATTTGTTAGAAATACCATGCAAGCCCAGAAGAGGACGAAGCAGCCACCACATGATGTCCTTTGCTGGCAACCGACAGTTTTGCGATGGCAGGCTTTGCCAGAACAAATACATATGTTAACGTACTTTGCCAATATTTTACTGGTAGTGACTTTAGCCTTGTAAACAATCTTTAATATTTTAAAATCTGCTTGTGACAAAGTTATTAGTGAACAAAGGAATGGGCTGTTCATGTAACAGCACTGTATTGAATGACGATGATGATGAGGATAGCGCTGAATACTTTTCAACACAGGAGCAGTAACGACCTGCTCAATTACACAACGATAGATGAATCACTGGATAGGAAATGATTGACAATAATGTCACATGTAGGTATGACTAGACAGTCACTTTATACTGTGAACAGGATGGTCTAGGCTACCGCATAATCTGTTCTGACCAGCAGGATCTGACTTGTGCCGCCTGCGTAGGTTAACATGTTGCAGGCGACGTATGCTCTAAAAGACGCCGCCTCTTCACAGTGACTCCCTCTGCTCATTATGGGGGAGCATCACTCTTGCCCAAAGGAAAAGTGTGTTGTCTAAGTGTGTGACCAATCAAGCTAACCTGATTTAGTTACGTGCTAGCCTGATTGATGATGTGATAGCTTGGCTGGTTGGTCACTTGCTAATCTAGTTGGTCACATTCTAGCTTGGTTGGTCACATGCTAATCTGGTTGGTCACATGGAAAATGACAATTGCCCCAGATAGAAAATTTTAAACATAACGAATACACAACAGAGTCCTGTCCACCAGTGGCAGCTTTCTCTCGTCACAAAGATGGCAGAATGCACAAAAACACACAATGACTCAGTAACTCTGGCCCTCATCGTCTAACCTTTTTGCAAGCCGTCTTAAGCAAAGCCTTCAGTCTTTGGATAATCTTGAGGTAATCGGCTGCAACAGAAAAACAAGAAAATTCTATTTTGCAGTCACTTGTGTTAAGCAACAACCAATGCAAGAAGACAACTGAATTAAGAAAACACCTGTCTTCAGTGACCACCTGTCTTATGTGACCACCTGTCTTATGTGACCACTACCTAAATAAAGGCGACTATCTCTGTAAAGAGGACAACTATATTAAGTCAAGTGACAGCCTGCATTATGTGATTGAGTGACTGCCTGTAATAATTGACAATTTATTGCGTCACAAGACCACCTGTGTTAAGTGACCACCTGTCTTGAGCAACCACCTGTCTTAAGCAACCACCTGTCTTTAGCGACCACCTGTCT